>VYZX01021996.1:1016576-1068127 GCA_013401335.1 Brachypteracias leptosomus | reverse complement strand
CTCCCGCCGCTTCCCGGCGCCGGCTCGCAGCGAGCTGCGGGGTTACCAGAGTTCAGCGGCGGCGGAGCTGCGCGGGGCCCGGGCAGGATGCGAGGGGCTTGCTGCGGCGGCGAGCGCGGGAGGCTCGCCTGGCAGGCGGCCACCGGGAAATAAGTCTCCGGCTGGGGAACGTGCGCGGGGGGCCGCGTGCTCAGCCCGGCGCGGAGCTGGCCTCGGGCCCCGAGGATGAGCCGCTCGGCGCTGCGGTCGTGACCGAGGTGCTGGCTTCGCTGGGGAGGTTGCGGTGCTCCCCTCCCGCCCCGGGCTCGGGCTTTACCTTCTGCTCTCCGCAGCCGGCTGTGAATCCCCCCAGGCCCTTTCTGGGGAGCCCAGGCGCCCTTAGAGGTGAGCCCCGGAGCGTGCCGGGATTCGGGCGGGCAGGTGGGGAGCGGGGAGGCCTGTCTGGTCCCTCCTGGAGACGGGCCCTAGAGCATGTGGTAATGCTTATGTAAGAAGCAGTCTCTCTATCTAGCGTGAAGAACGGGGCTTTTTTTGTCTTCCCTACTTATGTCACGTTAATCGATTTTTTGAGACCTTCCGCAGTCTTTAAAAATAAGGTTTGTGATGAGAATTTTTAGTCGTTTTCTATGACGGAGAGTAGCACTGTGCACTGAGTACACTTGTGACAGATGGCTGCTCTTAGCGGGATCCTTATCTTTCTGTTGCACTACCTTTTTGGGGGTGTGGGGGACGACCTGATGCATAAATAATATGATTGGGGGAATAAAGTGAAAAAAAGGTGTTTTTTTTGTTTAATGCATGTAAGTATCAGTAAACAAGGGAGAATAGTAGATTTTATAGGCAAAAAATGCCTTGTTTACCAGCGAAAGAGGAGTTTTCTGTAATGTGTTTGACTCATAAATGTTAGCCATTTGTGATCTCATTCAAAACACTTTTATTTTTTTAAGTCTGTAGGTGTTGCTGTATTCGTTTCTTCAGCAATTTTTAGTAGAAGAGTTTCTGGTAACTTGTCTGTGGGCTTGGGACTTGGCTACTTTTAGTTATATTTGTGTTGGGTTTTATGTGTGAATGCACCCCTAGAGATCAAACTTGGGAGGGGAAGAAGGAAATACCCTTGATCACTTTTGTAGGTTAATGAAGATTAACTTTAAAATTGAAAACGTATTTCAGGTGAGAGCTGTTAAGCTATTGCACCTTGTAACTTTGGTTTATCTGTAACCTTGGCTTGTTTTTGTCAGTTATCTTAAATAACTAACTGCCTGTGCATGAGAAACTATATCTTCTTGTTTCTAGTTAGTTTTAATAATGATGGTAATAAGCTGCTGTTTTTTTGTCGTGAAAAGGATTTAATTCCTAAACTCATTAGCATTAGGAAATTATTGTCTTTGTGACCACCATTATGTGGAGGTATCATCAAAAAACCTTGAGAGCAACATAAAACTGCTTCTTGTCCAAAACACAGGATTCACCTTGTTTATATCATTCTTATGATGAGCTGCTGATGTTAGAGCAACCTAATTCTCATGGAGATAGGAACTGAGCAACATGCGTTGGGAGAAATACTGAGGAATGCCTTCTTTTGGAGATGATGGAAAGAGATTAGTTTCTCACTCTGGTTCAGCAGCTGGAGTCCATGGTGCAGATGCAGAAAGGCACATAGTGCCAATAAGATGTCAACGAATGGGTGTGTCGTGGAAAACTGTATAAGCCTGCCTAGCGTTTTATGTTGAACTCTCAAAACATTCCCTGAGCTTTCTGCAAAACTTGAGTTGGTTTCCTGCTCTTGACATATGGGTAGCTTCTATTTCAGTCCTCCACAACTCTTTATATTTGTGTGGTGATTTACTTTCTGAATACATTTTTTAGCTCCAGATACACCTGGTGATGTTGGATGTGGTTATAGAGTGGACAGTCCACCATTGTTTTGCTTAAGCACATGCCCATGTCTAGCGGCTTCAGTATGATTCAGACGTTTGTGCCAGTTTCCCTGCCTTTACTTTTATAACATTTCCTTTCATTTCAGAGAGGTCCTGCTGCTTTGTAATTAGTTGCGTACTTGAAAGGAACATTCAGGAGTGGGTACTTAATCTCATGGAGTCTTTCTGGAAAATTTTTTTGGTAGCATGTCTTGAGTTTTGACGTGTTTTAAAAGGCACTTTTCTAACTATTTTCACCATTTGTTTCATCTTTCTGTCGTGCAAGTCTGGGACTACAGGAAGCTAAATTGCCTGTTTCACAGGCCTGGAAGCTGATGCCCTTTCTTTATGACTGAAATAGCTAAGGCAGCAGCAGCGGCAATGGGAACTTGATCAGTATTGACCTAGAGAAATCTTGAAAGTCTGATTTTATATTTTACCTTCTTAATAGCCAGGTAACTAGTTACTGGCATTGCAGGTTCTAAACATAGGCTCTGTCTGTATCTGAAATGGCTAAAAACTAGATGAGCAACTGTGGAGAATGAAATGTATTTATTTACTGGCATGTAACTTCATCCTGGTAGCACGTTTGGGTTGCAGGTTTTTTTGTGAGGCTGATGGGGTACACCAGCTTTACTTGTGTGGCTGGTCTTCCTGTGATCCAGCTCTCTGAGGTGGGTTGTCACAGACTGCATCATCTTGGGCTGTCATTAATGCTCTGTGTGCAGATCCTCTGGGTATTCTATCCTCTGCAGAGGTACTTTGGGATTGCTGCCCAGATTTTCTCGGAATGTGCTGATACAAATGTGGTTAGGCAGGCTTGTAGGTGTGGGCTTGCAAACATGGCTGTGACGGCAAAAAAAAATGCTGAATAACTAGTTAATAAACCAAACCTTGGGCTGGCAAGAAACTGTAGAGTCAAAAAAGACCTCGGAGCAGTTCAGTTTGTTGATTCAATTTAGACTTTTATTTCTGAAGGTATTATTAGTTATATTTTAGGTTCCTGTCTTTCAGATGCCTAACTGAACTCAGCAAATCTG
This sequence comes from Brachypteracias leptosomus, assembly GCA_013401335.1. Lineage (NCBI taxonomy): Eukaryota > Metazoa > Chordata > Aves > Coraciiformes > Brachypteraciidae > Brachypteracias > Brachypteracias leptosomus. Next base: position 1,065,171 of record VYZX01021996.1, on the reverse strand, counting down.
TGATCTAAAAAACAAGGAGCCCCTCTTAAAATGACTAATGTGATTTGAACTGATCAAATGCAGGTAGAGCTCTAATCCTGTAAGAATTCACAGAAAAATTTTGCTGCATACCTGGTGGATTTGTTAATACGTGTGAGTCTCTGACTTAATTCCCTGGTCTTATCTGCCCATTATGAAAAATAAAAGACACAGGATGTTTTACAGGCTGCCTATAAATAATACACTTGCTATATAATTGAGAGCGTACTGCAACTGCTCATAGTGTATCAATGTACTCCAGAAATAAATCTTTAAAGAAAACTTTAACTTCACAGCTTTGTGATATGTATCCTCATTTCCTGAATTGATTTTCTCCTCCTTTGTAAAAACTTGCTAGAATTAATGAAATTAGAAATGTAGATTTTTTTTCTTCTATACAGTTAACTGTCTCTAGTTGTCTTTGTCCATTTCTAATATGCCTTTAATGTGGATGCATCCTCACTTAAGTTCCTGTGAATGATTAAGAGGTTGGCCTAATTTGTTTTGCAGTAAAAGTTGTTTTTTGCAAAGTACATTATGTATTTTTTTGAAGGATTAATCTTAGCTGTGCCTCAGTTCACAAATGAAGGAGTCTTGAGTGAGTAGGAATACATTTGTTTTCTAGGCAGAAATAACAGTTCTCCAGTCACGGCACTGCAGCAGCTCCACACTGTTGGACCAGACTGGGGGAGGGCAGGCGAGGTGTGGAATTGTTTATTTTTGTTAACTTCTTGCATAGCAAGATCGAGTAGTCTGTTTGCTGGTCAACTCTCTAAAGCTTTAAATTGAAGGGTAAATAGTCTCTGTTTATTACTTGAAATTACTGAACTACTCTAGTGAACTACGAAAATGGGAGTATGATTGGAAATGCTGGCTGGCCTCTAATAGCAGAGTTACCGTGCACATCTGCAATGTTTCACCGCTTTATTAGTACACTTGGTATGCTCAATGTGTCTGGCTTTCTCAGCAGAAATTTTTGAGTGCTGTTCTCGTTAGCCAATTTAAATTGCATAGGAGTTCCATCTTTTGCTTTCCTCACTGCTGACTGCATGAGAAAGAGCCGTTTGGATGGATCAGTGACTCACATGCTCTCTGGAGTTCTAGGTGGTTTTTTTCTCGACAGACTCGGAGGGAAATTCTTTTCGAAGTGTGCATCTGATAAACCTTTCTTGTCCTGTTTTTTTTCTTTTCCCTCCCGAACTGATGATATGAAGTTCTAAGTCTGTGAAGGATGAGATTCTTCTGTACTTCAGATTCCTTTCTTTTTTGCTCCCAAGAACAGGACAGGCATGTAGAAGGAGGTGTTCTGGGGAGTGCATGAGTGCAGTTTTTGAACTGTGACACTGAACTTTTCTATAGTTACAGATAAGAGTTCTATATTTTGTTTGGGGTTTATTTTTTTCTCTTTTCCCTTCTTCCAGATCTATCTAGCGAAGTTTACCCTGTCAAAAAAGAAAAACTTTCCCTGGTTATGTTTTTAGTTTCACAATGTATCACTGAAAAATAATTTCAAATGGAAACTTGACTACAGATCAAAGTGCTTGTTGATGAATGTGTCCAAAGTAACTAGAATTTCATAGATGAGAGGAACAGAATTGTTCCTTTTTGGTTTCTAGTCAATCTCTCCAAATATTTCAGGTTGTAGTCCTGTAGGAGAATGAGCATCTTCTTCACAGATGTTAGGCTGAGTGTTGCAGGATCAAATCTGGCTTCAAAGTTCTGATTCCAGCTGGAATTACTGTATCTTTCTATAGGGATTTTTGTTGACAGTAGTATTAGAATAGTTCTTAAATTTGCAGATATTCTAGTGTACTTCTGTAATCATCAAGTAACTTTATAATTAATGCTTTTCTAAATGTAGAAACTCTACTGTGTGAATATATTTTGTACCTGCTTGGGTAAATGGATACATATTTTGTGCAGCTTCTTGTACTGCTTTACCAGGAAATGTTTTTGGCCTGTGATGTGTTAGATTTATATTTATGTTGGTATCTAAACAACAGTTACACTGGTTTAAGTGGCACAACTCACAACTTCATCTGGAATAGTAAAATTTTATGTGGTGACAAAAACTCAGAAAGAAAATTCTATTAAAGAGGAAATATGTGTTATCTTTGAGGGTTTTCTTGAGTTTACCACTAATCTGTTCTAATGGAATGAGTTGGGATACTTGTGATATTTTTTTTTTTCTTAATGATGCTTTGCTGATTCTTCTGTTTTCTTTAAAGCTAACCAGGAATATGCTTTTGACAAAATGAGTATGTAAGATGAGAGAGGGATTTTTGAGAAGTACTGTGTTGTTAGAGAAGAAAAATGTTTCTATGAACGTGAATCAGTTACAATGGCAAATCCTTAAAAGGTGGTTTTGATCAGATAGCAAAACTACTTGCACTAACTTAGCAAGAATTTCAGGCTTCACATCCTAAAACTGTTCTTTTTCTTATCTTGGTTTGGAACAGGGAGATGTTTGAAATCATGGGGAAAAAAATTTTGAAACACAAGCTAGAGGCTTCCCAGTTCTGTTCTTAAGTCCATTTTTTGGCTATATACAACAGTGACCTATTTTTTTTTCTAGTCTGAGCATCCAGCAACTCTTGTCATTGTTTATCTACAGGTTTTAGAGATTTAATGTTGTGGTATGTTTTTTGTTTGGTTTTACACCAATCAGAATAATGCATTGTGAGAGCTCTTTACAGTATAATGAGCTTAGAGCAGTGGACGTCGCTGCTCGCCTGTATTACGTTCTCTTTGAACTTGGCAGCAATTACAACTGGGACTTTATTTAACACATCCATGTTTCTAGTGGAGTTAAAGAGTTTCTTGGTAGTGTTGGAGGCTTTGTCAGTCTGTGACAGAGTATGCTTCAGAGTTGCAGTGGCTGCTTCTCATAGCCTGCCCATTGTGACATAATCTGGGTTTCAAAGTTTTTGCCTTTGTTTTAATAGGGTTTGAAATTTAGATTGTTTCCTTAGATGATACAAATGCTGCAATTCTCAGTTATCTTACTTCTGCATGAATTTGGGAGGCAGAATTTTTTCAGCTTAATTTGAGCGTGCTAAACCTCAATTAACTTTCAGTATTAGAAATCCCTGGAATTCTGCATTTGGAGTAAAGTAAAAGCTCAAGTGAAATGTCCTTCTTGGCCTACATGTTTCATTGTTGCTGCCGACTGGAAAAGGTTTGACAGTTGTGAGAATGTAATCTGAAATCAGGTGCTTGTTGTCACTTATGTGGGTATTTTTATGACAGAGTGAAAACCTGTAAGTCAGTTCCCACCCACCCCTAAGCCCTGATCTACTTGGAAAAGTAACCTAGCAAAAAACTAGGAGGCAGATTAATTTCAAAGTTTTTAAATTAATTTTCTAGACTTCGCAAAACTGAAGTTGGTTGTTTTTGTTTTTTTTTTTAATTCCAGGACATTTTTCATTTTTAACGTTTTGCTATGACTTATTTAAGGTGTGTGCTGAGCATAGGCTTGTATTTCAGTATGCAGCTTGGCAAAATTTTGTACAATCAGTGTAGCTCCCAACGTCTATTTGTACGATACCATACATTTAAACTCCATGTTTTATTCATTCTAAATGTTGAATGCTAGTATTCTCTAGTAGCTGCTTGGGCAATGGTTTTGGTTGTTCACTTTAAATATTGTATTCTAGCTGACCTTTTAACTCGTTTTAGGAGGCGTTGTGAAGTGCAGATACTGTGTGGGGTGCTCCATGTAGCCGGCAGGCGCTTCCTGTGCGAGGGGAAGGATGTGCTGTCTTTGGGGTTCGTAGAGCTGCTACAAGAGCTCTCTAGAAAGTGCTGCATTTCCATAGCTTGAGAAGTTAGACTGTGGGCTAGATGATGACAAGCAGCAGCCCTGTAACTGGTGGTTTACTGAGCCACATCTCAGGTTTGATCTGTCCTGACTTCTTGAGCTGGATTAATTTTATGTCATCATGCCTTGACAAGTGTCAGTGTGGCTTCAAGGGTGCACCTGAAAGGTTTATGGTACCATCTTGGCCAAGGCAACACAAATAGTACTTCACCTGAGAAATGTTTGTGTGTTTCCATAAAAGAAGGAAGAGTTCAGTGGTTTTTTGGTTTCTGTATATGAGCATGTTGGTTTAATAGTGTTAAATTTGTATAACTGCAGAAACTTCTAAAACTTACACAGGAAAAATGTAAATAAATTCCTGTAAAACTTTATTTTAAATGTAGTTTCAAGTGCAGATTTTTGTATTTCTGTGGTCAGGATGCAGTTCTTTCCAATTGTCCCTGTAATGATTGGGAGCCTTTTCTTAAATCTGACCTCATCTGGGGACTGATCATGCTGCAGGTGATTGTTTTTACTTATCTGAATGGCTGCTTGTGGATAAAAAATGGCTGGACCATTCCTGCCTTGGCCTGGCGTACTTAAACTGCACTTCTCTAATTCAGTGTATATAACTGATGGCTCTCAAATACAGCCTGGCATGAATGCTGTTCCTCCAGTGGGCAGGGGGTAAAACCTGCATGTTTCATTTAGGAGCAACTGTCAGTCTTGGCTGACAGGAGCTGGAAACTGATCCTTTCGCTCTTTAAAAAGGTCCTGTTGGTGACTAGGTCTCTTCTAAAATGCTATTGTGGACTGGCTTTTTTTTTCTGTTTAAAAAAAAAAAAAACAAAACAAAAACGGAAAAAAGTGCCCTTCATGGTCTTGCATCATCCATCTTCTCTAATTGCAGGCTCCAAAATTAAATTACCTCCTGGTCTAGTACTCTGGAGCGAGGATATATTCTTCTGTTTGATTCCTTGTGGTCAATTACATTAAAATGAGTAGAATAGTTGGATTATTGGTCCTAATCTTCAAAACCTGCAGCCCTCAAATTCCATGAATATATAAATTCATAGATGTTAGTGAATGCCATAAATTATTTTTTAAAATCATAGAATTGGAAAATTATTTATTTTAATTTGCATTGAAGAGGTGAATCTAAAATGTTTAAAGATCTACTTTAGTTGGTGGTTATTTCATTTGAGAGGCATAGAACCAAGTGGAGTTGGCATCTGAATTTTGTTGGTGTTTGCTTTCTAAACTTATTGGGTATTTGCTTTCTAAAGCTTATGTTAATGTTTATGTAGTACTTTGCGGTCTTGAGTGCTACAGTAGTGCAAATAAGAATGAAGGTTTGTTTAGGGCACACCCTTTGATCGTTTTTAAGTCACTAACCTGTCCCCCTTCCCCCATGTTACAGTATCACCATGGAAAAATTGTGAGCAAATTGACCTTTATATAGCAAAAATAGAAGCTGTCCTGTCTGGATTTGAATTTAACTCAGTTGATTCATTCAGTCATTTGTGACCACACAGGAAGCCCCATTCATATGATCACAAAGCCTAATAGCTGTTTGTACAGTGAGATTGATCTGATTACTCTTCTCTGTCTTGTGCTGTTTGCAGTCTGCTGCCAGTTCACAGAAAGGGAAGAGAATGGCTGCAAAGGAGAAGTTGGAGGCAGTATTAAATGTGGCCCTGAGGGTCCCAAGCATCATGCTGTTGGATGTCTTATACAGATGGGATGTCAGCTCATTCTTCCAGCAGATCCAAAGAAGTAGCCTGCACAACAATCCTCTCTTCCAGTACAAGTACTTGGCCCTTAATATGCATTATGTGGGTAAGTGTACGTGTATTCAAAAAAACCACACTACTATAGTAAATATAATTTTGCTTACTACAAGCATTTGAACAATTTGGTAATAACATGAGAATATAATTCATTGCAACAAATAGCACGATATATGTTCATTGCACTTCTGCTTTAAGGAGTGTTTATGTTAGCAGTAAAGAAATTCTGGTTAGGGTCTTCTACTGAACTTTGTTATTTAGTCTTGTTATGTAAATAGAGTAAATCTGGTGTCTGGAAACACAATTGCTGTCCTGAAAGAGCAGCACAATGATTTTTGGCCTGTGTCTGATTGCTGAGAAAGCTGCTGTGAAATGCTGCACAGACAAGGATTGTAACTTACGTTATTGGCATTAAACAAGAGACTAGGGAAGAGATTGCCTTGTTTGGACTGTGACCACAGCACCAGAAGATTACCTCTCACTGCTGCATGAATATGGCTCTTCAGTTTACAACCTTGTGAACTGTGTATATGCTCTCAGTGAATTAGAGCAGGTAACAAGTCCTTGTGTTGCAGATAGATGGACAAAACTACTAAAGCAGCTCAGGGAGCTGAGGTTTGAACCTTGGCTTTCAAGTCTGGCATGCTAGACGTCTGTTTTTAGGAGATGAAAGGATTGATGTTCTGGGACCTGCTCCCTGGGTGGGTATGTGATTCATCTACTGGCTTCACATAGGGCTAATTAGGGATTGGATCCAGGCTGTTGAGGTTGGTAGCCAAAGAGGATCTGCCCTAGTACTGCCTAGATTAGAGAGAAATGGCTAGCATATAATTTTCCCACTCTGCAATGTTTCTTCCTTGTAGATGGCTTTGGAGGATAAAGATGTACTGCAGTCAGCTAAAGGAAACACCCTTTAGTTAAGTAGATCAGAGAACTGAGAGGTTTTTTTTTTTGAAGTAGTATGTCCAGGTTTTTAATCCTGACTGCCTAAGTGTTAGCATGTGACTTTTCTTTTTTAATCTAATGTCCATTGTCTGGAAATTACTTACTGCCACAAAAAACACATGCGTCTGTCTTCGTTATGGCTCCACTGTGCTCATGCTGGGATACCAATGTACTTTGTGCAAAAAGCTGGTTTTACAGTTCAGTGCCCTTTTCATGTTTGTGGGAGAGAGTACTTGTTTGTTGCTGGTGAATGTGACACAGGACCATGGTGACATGTAACTACAACTGGCTCTCTGATGCATTTGTATGCACACAAGTACCTTTTAAAAATTATTTTATCAGATCAGTTTCTAATAGAGAACTAGCGTTTGAGCAGTAGACTGTCAGTGGGTCATTTCCATCTGTGACATAGCTCCTCTTTATAGTCATTTGATAACCTTGTTCTCACTTAAGTATGTTGAGATACAGCAATAAGTGCTGCAGCAGGGGCTTGGTGTTATCACCAAAGTGTTTCTCACCTGGATGCTATTTGAATACCCAGTGGATTCTGACTTTGCGCTCCTCATACGAGTGGTGCTTTTGTGCTGGTGCACATCACTCAGCAGTTTATTTACCTTTTGCTTTTACAATATTGAGTGTACTTTTATTGCTCCAAATGGTAGCTGCTGAATAAGACATATAAATCATCACAGAACTTGCTTGTTTTAAAAGATTTTCAGACATTTTTTCAACAACAAAACTTTGCTAGTACTTTACAAATAAAGTTGATTTGTTTAGTTCCTTTGTTACTGTTAAGCTGTGTCAGTGTGAGGCTGGGCTAAATCAATTTGCATGCCTACATGAGATTTTATATAGATTTAATTGCATCAGTTTACATTATAACCTTAATTAAAATGACATATCAAAATATAAATTGGATTTGTGAGGACAACAAAGAATTTTTCCACCAGTTTGGGAAATTAAGCTTCTTTGACTATATGTTGGGGAAAATTAACTGCCAGTGTGTAATTTAAATAACTTACTGTGGATGTGTTTCAACATTCTAATCTGTTTTATTTAGAAAAAAAAAAAATCCTCTGTTCATATTGCAGCTAGAAAGCACAGTATCAGCAAATGCTTTGGCAGCTTTTCAATATCAAACAATTGCTGAATTTCTATAGAGGCACAATAAGATACCGTATCATAGGAGTGCTTTGAGGAGCTTAGGAAATTGGGTGCGTCTATTGGGCAGATGCTCAAGGAATGATTTGATTAGAGAGGCATAAAAATCAATGAACTCTACCAATCTAGGTGGTGTTAACCTTTTCTTGGAACTAAGGATCCAAAGTTGGAAATTTGCTCAGAACTGGGGGTTACCAGGAATATTGTTTCTGTTTAAAGGTGCTTGTTTTATTTCATCTAATTGACTTAAAGTTTGAATAGATAATTGTTTCTGATCAAGTGAAGTGATGTATGTTACAGTGCGATACAAATTCCAGTTATATGGGCATATAATAAAAGCCTCTAGGATGCAATTTGTCCTTTGATACAGCCTTTTCCCTTTCATATCTTTTCATGAAACAGCCCTTATCAGCTTTAGTGAAAGAAAACATTGTCCTGATAACCACTGAACTGCAAGATAATTTATCTAAATACGCATAAAGCAATGCACACAGCAGAGATAAATTTCTGGTTAGAATTGGTGAGTGTAAACAGATTAATTTCATATAGGAAAAATGGCAGGTAATTTTGTTGATGAGCTGCATCTGTCAGATGGCACTGTGGTCACTCCTGCGGCGAGTGAACAAGGCCTGTGGGTGGCCTGCAGTAGTCTTCAACATGCGCTTTAGCTCTTGTGTATAAAGTTTGTGTTATGTTATTTTATTTCATAATTCATATGCAGAAGCACAGCATTACCTTCTAGAATCACCATTAAAACTGTTTTTCACTTCTGAAATCTTTCCTAGGTTTTTCAAGTGTAATCAAAAAGTGACTTATCAAACTTAGTTAAGTGACAATTTGAGAATGTCTCTGGCTGAAAAATTTTTGTTCTGTGTGTGGAAATTCATACTTGATGGTCACAGGATCACCATAAGCTTAAAACTTGATCACACTCAGATCTTTCTGTTAGCACTTTAGTACATTTTACAGGACATTTGCCAAATAATTTGAAAACTTAATTTAAAATTACTAAAGATGCTTGAGATGAAAAGTTGAACTGTGTACTCTCTTGTTTTTGTTTGCTGTATCTAATGGATATCTGTAAAAACAGACAAGAGTTGGGTAAAATAGGGTTGCAACCCAAGTTCAGGTGCGTATACCAGTGATAACCAGAAACTATATAAAAAATAGTAAAAATTCTTCTGCCCTCTGAAAGGAGTCACATGAAAGTTTTGGTTCTAAAATCTGTCTCTTTCATGCCATCTGTTTAAATACAGTAATATATGTATATGCATTTTTTTTCTTTTAAGAGTATTGAAAAATCCTGAATTATTAGCCTTATTTGAAAATGTGACCTGTGAATGAAAGTGCATTCTGTTGTTGTTCCTGCAGTGTTTAGGACTATCTTGTCAATAAGCAAAATACTCCCAAATACTCCCAAGTCATCCTATTTAATTTTTTTTCCAGTAACCCATCCATCGAGTCTGGCCAAAGAGAAGTGTGTGATAAATCTGTGCTCTATTACGAGGTATAATTCTAACAGTGGACATGCTGCCTGTTACCAGCTAGAAGGATCTGAGGCAAAAGAAGCTTAGAAACCAAACCACCATTTTTGTCCACAACTATTTAATGGATATAATGTGGTTTCATTAAGATTTCATGAAAATAATTTAATATAAATTTAAAGTAGCCTCTCCTTCAGGAAAAATCTATGCTAACTAAAATGGCTTTTCTCTCAAACCTCTATGTAGGGTGGACTGGCACACTCAGCTACTGCCAGACTTCAGTGTTTTTGTCTGCGCTGTAGAGTAATTTTGAGAAGACAGTCACTTCTCTTTTCATTCTTTTGATGAAGAAGTGGAAACAGTTGAAACCACGTAACTTCCTCCTGTGAAGGGCAAAGCAATGATCTTTGTGCTAACTGGTAAATACTCTGAGCTGGATGGAAAGAGGAGAGTCATAAGCTTAACCTGTAATCATCATCAGACTTGGAATTTAAGTCGCTGTCACACTGGAGGCACAGAATTGCACTAAATAAATGTTTCCTTACCTAAAAATAAAAGCAGTATGCTATCTTAAATTGTATTGTTTGTTATTTAAAAAAAATACTTGGGAAAAACATAAAGGAACTGTTTAAATACTTGGAATAGGTGGAAGGGGTGTCATCTTTCAGAACCCTGTTTGTAATCACAGTTTCTTGAACTGTGCAGTTAATACCTTAATCGCTCTGTCACGTTGCTGGCTAGGTGTGAACTATGTGCTGTGAATGCTGCCTTTAAAAAAAGGGGCTTGTGGGAGGAGAAAGCTTCTGAACTTAACACCATTATGATTTTTTGTTTGTTTGGATTGGTTTTTTGTGGTGCCTTTTCTCTTATGAGGAAAGATCTAGTCCTCTGATACAAACACAGCAAGAAGTACCATGTGAAGCTTCAGTATGAGAAGAAAGAAGCAGTCGGTTCATTCCAGAAACAAATTTCCCAAAACTGTGAGGAGGCAGGATTAAATGTGCAAACGCAGTTAATGCATACTGAGATGAGGTGCTGCTCAGATTCAGCATCTCTGGGTTTACTGTCCCCTGTCTTCTGTCTCCCTCCTGCCTGTGGCATGTAGATAAATGGGTAGTAGAACTATTTTCTGAGTGTTACTATTTTAAAATACAACTATTTTTAACCAAATGAAATTTTATAACATGGACTTGCGTCTTTATTTCTTACAAAGTGACTTGCTATGTCTTTGTGTTCTCTTCTTGGATAAAATGCAGTGTATGCTGCAGTGAGTAGACACAGAAGAGGGCAGAGAAGAATGCTGTGCTCAAAATACAGTATCCTCTTTTTTCTCTTTCCAGCTCTACAGACTGCCAGTTCCTATGCTTTGTCCTTAGTGTCATAGGCTTTTACTAAGCCACTTTCTCAGCTTATGGTAACTTTTCTGTATAAAGTTGGTATCTTTTTTTGGCAACCTACATAATTTTTTCTTTGGAAAAAAACAAACAAACAATAGCAGCTTGCTTGAAAGGAGACCCTTAAAATTTTAAGGTTCAGTCGGCTCTGAGTACCAGTCTAATGATGACATAGCAATTTGTGTTTATCATTTAGAATACATTGTGACTGTTCTGTGTTCTTTTTCAATGCTCTTTAAGTTCTCCATGGTTGTAATTAGTTGCAGAATTCTGATCATTAGGTATGCTGTGTAGCAACAGCCTCTGAATCATATGGCAGAACAAGAATAAGAAGTCCATTTTATTTGTTCAGACAATACTGCAAATCCCTGTAAGAAACTCAGTTCTTGGATTATTTATGTTTAGAGTGTCCAATCTGTTAAGCCTTTGAAAATTCAAGAAGCAGCTGTTGAAACCTATGGCAGTACCCCAGTAATGAGAAAATTTTGTTGGCATTATTTTCACTAAGATGTGCAGATGTTGATAACAGGATTTCTGATCTCTGTTTATAGTTACGCTGTGCCATGACTGGGTAAATACTAATTTCCTCGTGTACAAGTATGTTTAGATATGTGCTTTCTCAATTTAAAACTAATTTTTCAACATTTTCTGAAGGGCAAGATATTTGCCACGTTAATTCAAATTATAGAACTTCTTGGAATAAGTAACATTTGTTTGGGCAGCTCTAGCAGAGTGGGAGGGTGAAGAAGAGGTGTGCCTTGACATTGCCATGCAAAAACATCACTCCCCTGAAATGCAGTACATCTTAAAGCCTGCTACACTTGGGCTGCCTTGAACAGATACTCGGTGGTGAGACAGGGTAGATGAGCACTACCCTTTGTGGTGGTAGTACTGGTGCCTTGGTGGCTGCTTGAGACTGAAGGGGATTTTGGCATTAAGTGCTCTCTGAAAGGCTTGCCTTCCAGGTTGAGCTCAGTGGCACGCATTCTGCATGAGCCATGGTTGGAGCCACCTCTGATGCAGGAGAGGTCATTCTGCGTGGTGGCAGGATGATGTTGCCTTTTGTAAGAGCAGATGAAGAACTAATCTTACTCTTGGAAGGACAGCATAGCTGTCCCTGTCAGTTTAGAAGACCCCATTTGGCTGAGTTGCCCTTCACAGGGTGCTTAATATGAATTGAGGATGTGCAAGAGCTTTTTGTCCCTCATTTTATGTGACTTAAAAATAAGTGACTGGTGGGGCACCCTCTGGGCCTGAGCTAGCTTCCAGTGAAGAGGCCACAGAATCTTTTTGGTAACTTCTGCATCATGTCTTTACCTGGAGCTCTGTGTATAAAGTGTATCTTTTAAAAATCATCCACTCTTGAGATATGTGATTTCGACACAGACAGTTCATTAAATATCTGTGTGAATTCTTGTGTAACCAGGCTGGTGACTGGTTATCCTGAGAATTAGACACACTGAAAATAAAGGTGCTAAGTATTGTTACAGTAATTCTGCCATATCAAATAAGTCTTTCCAAAGTCTGCCCTGTGTCACTGGCATTTTCATGTAGTGGCCAGGTAGTTTTCTGAATAAATCGAAATGAGAACAGTCAGAGGTCAGACTGAAGTGGATTGACTGTGTCAGTCGTGCACTGGTCCTGCATTGAGTCAGGAGACATAGGCAATTTGATGGTATTTTGTGGCTCATGACTTGCTGCTTCACAGCAGGTTGCTGCTTTGCAAGTCACTGTAAGATGGACCCTTTACCCTCGTAGGATATGAGTAAGTGGGAAGTTAAGGCCTCCCAGATTAATTTCCTGGTAGAATCCAAGTGATTGTGCTTTTACTTTCTGGCACTCCAAGAGATGGTGTGGGTTTATTAAGAAATGTTACAAACTCTTTCATGTGCAGAGTACTCATTTTTAGACTAAACCTGCAGGAAACTTTGAGTAATAATGTGAAGTGGACACAAGGGATTTGTAATCATGCAAATAAGCACTGAAATATTTCATAGAGAGGATGAGTTGTGACTTTGATCATGCTCCAGAAGCCTCCATTGTATGCAGCATGTCAATAAAACTCAGACACCTGAGTTGGCAGAGAGGTAATATGGGGTGAGAGGAGCTGGGAAGCACCTTGGTGGTACACCAGTAGTAAAAGGTTGCTGAAAGGCAATCTGTGAGCTGCTGCTTACCATAACAATGAGCATTGCACTGTAAGAGGTTTTCATCTAGCTGAATCAACAAGTTGTAAATGAGGTCATGAGCTAGTTAATACATGTGTTCTTGTCTAGCAATCTTTAACTTAGCTTTTCTGCTTATTANGTCATAACAAAGGTGTGTGTTATCAACACCTTCTGGCTTCCAGGCTGTATGGGGAAAATCAGCTCAGACAGACCCACTACATATTGTTTTCACAGTTTTTCTCCAGTGGGACCTAAATCTGGACCATCTTGCACGAGAGGCAGTAGAAGTTCTCTGCTTCCTTGTGCTCCTGAATACTGGTGGGTCGGTGTATGTGCAAGGTTGGCAGAATTGGTCCTCTTTAGTGCTCCTTAGAGCTGGAAGCCCAAGGGGGCAGTTCTGTTTCTTGGAGGCCTAGCACTAGGGCACTGCTACTGCATTCAGGAAAGAATTTGTTTTCTCTTCATCTTTTATTTTATTATGGTGTGTTAGAACAGCTTCTTTACCAGGGCAGGAGTTGGGCTTCACTGACCCTGCTACTTCCACTTAAACAGAAATGAATTTGGTGAGCTAAAAGGGACAATACATCAAGTCCCAGGAGTGGTGATAGCATGACTGGCCTACACCAAGGGAGAGGAGCGCTCACTGCAGACATAGAGCTCTGAAAGCTTTGGATGGAGGTGGGCATTAGTTACTGTTAGCCCATCTTGAGGGTTACTCACTAAGGGAAATGTTTCTCAAATCCTTGTGTGTGGAGAATCTTTCTCCAAAGGAATATTGTTCTAAGAATCGTGTTTTCTTCAGACAGAGGTGAGGTGCAAATTAAAACAGAATGTAATGATTTTGATAAGAAAGCTGCTGAGAGGAACTTAATTTCCTTGGGCCTTTGTTTTGAAGTAGAATCTTGTTTGTGCTATACACTAATTACATCATTTGTCCGGGTGAGAACAAAGGGAATAGAATATTGCTGCTATTATGTCTGAATTTGAGCTTGTCTGTCTTTTCTTCTGCAATGAGCCAGTTTGGAAAATATTTTTTTTTAACAGAGACACTGTTGATAAAAAGGAGGTTGGTGCCACTTTGGGAATAGGGCCTCTGCAGCAAAAATGCAAATATTGCAGTATGAAGTGTGTCGAAATCTCTCTCTTATCAAGTCACAAGAGGGAATTGTAAATAAGAGTGAAAGGGAACTTCTTTAAATGTCTCTCATTCTCCCCTTCTTCAAAATCTAACAATTAGAGCGAACGGCTGCATCAAAGTGAACATTTGAATTCTAGCCCAAACTCATGAGCAGTGGAGTTCATTGCTCAAGCTTCTGCAGTAACCTTGGATGTCTTGTGCTGCTTCCTGGTGCAGCGTTAGAAGCGCCTGTGCTGTTTGGAAGCCCTCTGTTTAAAAGGCACAGACGTGATAGTAATCTTATCACTTTTTAGTATGTTCGAACACTTTTTTTCACTCCTTTAATGCGTGCTGCTATATTTCAGCTAAAGTTGTGACCATGTAGAGAAGAATTAACTTCAATCACTCCTATGTAACGTGGCTGTGTTGCAGTGCAGTTACTGCCCTCTAAAATGTCTTCCATTGCACAAATTATCTGAGCACTGCTCAAGAACATCGTCATGTGGCCAAGGAGGAGTCTTTAATGTGATAGAATAAGGTAAAGAAGATGGCAGAGCTTAAATGCAGATACAGTAAACAGATAGGCTATTTATAGAGTAATAGAGGAATAAAAGACTGCATAATAAACTCCATTTAGTTCTCCACCTGAAGGTGAGTCACAGGCTACAGTGAGAAGGAAGGGTTTAGAGACATTCAACTCAAGTGCTGGGATGATACATGGTTGTGCCAGGTGGGTTGATCCACAGAGAGAATTGTCCCTAAGCAATCAAGAGAAGGTGGTGAATACAGCAGAGATGAGGTGTTAGCAATGTCTACAAATGGTGTGAGAGCTGCTGGAGCAGCTGGCTCATGATGCTGTGGTGTAGTGCAAACTAGTTAAATGTCTTCATGGAGATTGTACTGAGAAGTTTCTGCTCTTGTCATTTGTGTTTGGTAGAAGGAAGGTGAACAGAGAAGAGGAATTCAGGTATTTGCTAAGAGAACTCACAATGTAGAACATCTGTGTTATATTAACTACTGGTATGTTAATTCTTCATGAAACAGCTGCTAGAAGGAAACTGTTGTAGTGCTGTTTCAGGCCCCTTGAAAAAGCTCAAAATAAAAATCATACAATCACAAAATGGTTTGGATTGAAGGGACCTTTAAAGCTCATCTCGTCCACTCCCCTCTGCAGTAAGCAGGGACATCTTCACTCAGAGCCCTGTCCAACCTGACCTGGAATGTTTCCAGAGATGGGACATCTATCACCTCCCTGGGCAACCTGGGCCACTGTTTCACCAGCCCCATTGTAAAAAAAAATAAAATTAAATAAATCCTTATATCTAGTCTAAATCTCTCCTCTTTTAGTTTAAAACTGTTACCCCTTGTCCTGTTGCTACCAGCTGCATTGAAAAGATTATCCTCATGTTTCTTACAGGCCCCCTTTAAGTATTGAAAGGCCAGAACAAGGTCTTCCTGGAGCCTTCTCTTGTCCAGGCTGAACAGCCTCAGCTCTCAGCCTGTCCTCACAGGAGAGATGTTCCGGTGCTTAGATCATTTCTGTAAATTGATCAAATGGATACTGTACAGAAACTAGTGATGGTGACTTGTATGATGCTTCATTTTAATCAAACTATCAGTTCTATGATTCTATGAATTATTTCAGCTTTTGAAAAGGCATATCCTCAGAGAAGTGTGCATCTTGTCAAATCTACTTTTATAAAGAAGTACTTGAAAAATTATCTTTAGTGTTAAATACATAAATTGCATATATGTATTTTTTAAAAGTTAAGTAAATAGGCTTTGTCTGCCTAACTTCACTCCTGTCATCCAGCGTATGTGAATTGATCTTTGCTTGGCATCCTGTGCCTCTGATGCCTTTTCTAGGAACAGATTGTGAGTTACCTTCTTGAAGACCTAACTATTGGTAGTATTTTACAGAGATGGCTTATCAAAGGTGGCAAATACTAAGTAGCCTTGAAATTCTTCTGCATACATAGTGACTGATTTTACCTTTTCCAAATACTGGTACATACTATGTTTCCAAGCTATTTTATAGTAGCTGGTTGTCCCACTACTTAAGAGTGCCTAATCTAGAGTTACAGTATTTTCTTAAGTATTTTTAAAAAGCTCAACTATAAATTAACTGAGTTTAAAAGGCTGTGCTGCTGAATAGATGGATGAAACTTTAAATATAACATGACTAATATGGCTGTGTCAGGATAAGTTCTTCTATAGCACTTCGTTCTTAGCTGCAGGGAAGTTGTTAGCTGTTGCTGGGTATTTTTCCTAAATGGATTTCAGTGCCAGGCACTTAAGCTGACCTTCAGAAAGAGCATGAGTGCACTGCATTGTGATGGGAAGGTTGGAAATAAAGATTAGTAAAGGCACTATGTGCTGGGTTTTCGACCTGTAGTCTGGGAGAGGGAAGAGGATGGATGTGTACCACCCAGTTGTGAAGTGGACTTCAAAGTACTGCTTTATTTAAGTATCCTGATGAAAGCAGGCATGAAAAAAGGGTCAGTGTTCTGCTTGTTGGATAGGCTGCAGAGCAGGATTCAAGCAGCAGAGTCTTGAAGAGTAAAGCTGTATCTGCATCGGGTCTTTTTCCACAGTCTCACTAAGTATTAGCAAGAAATAAAGGAACTGTCAATGTAAGTGCCTACAGAGGCCAGGCTGTGCTGTCACAGTATGGTGAATGGGCTGTGTGTCTCCATCTCAAATTATGGGCATGTAAAGTGTCTTTAAACCATGAAGATACAGTGGAAGAATTAAAATGTGTAATGTTAATCAGCATGGAAAAGTCTTCTGTGTGTCCTTTGCTTGATGAAAAGTACTTTTACATCAATTAATTGAGTTTGTTGGGTGGATAGGCTTTTTTCCCTGTGACACTGAAATTTGCTTCCACTTGGAAGAGGAGGGAAACCTAGGCCCATTTTCCCTTTGTTACATAGGTTATGTTAATTAAGTCTTGTTAAAATGCTGTGGATCAAGTCCACTTCTTGACATCTAGATGTGATCTTACAGAAGCTAGTTGAGCTATTTCTGTTCATGGGGAAAAGAGAAGGAGAAGTGGCAGGTTTTTTGTGTGCTTTGTGTTTTGGGGAGAGAAAAATGTAGACATCTGAATTTCAAAACCAATTGAACACAAAGGTTATTAAACAGATCCAAATAACTTGAGTGTTAATTCATGTTAAGAAAATTGGTAGTGTTTTTCTGAAATCCTGACCTCTGCTTTTTTTTTTACAGGTTACATCTTAAGTGTTGTGCTCCTAACTTTACCAAGGCAACACCTGGTTCAGCTTTACCTGTACTTCTTGACTGCGCTGCTGCTTTATGCTGGGCACCAAATTTCCAGGTAAGAATAAATGGCTTAAATTTTTTGGCTTTGTTTGGGAATTAGAAAAATGACTGATAATTTATTAGTGTCTTGTATAAATGGGATAGGTATGGTTTTGTGGAGGCCTTTGTTCTATACCAGACACCTAAATATATCTTGTTGTTCTTAGTCTTGAAAAAGTTTACACAATTAAATATGCAGTCAAGGAGTTCTGGTTTATTTTCATTGACTTAAAAGGAATTTCAGGCTACGCTTCTGTAGAGTGTAGTCCATTAGTCTGAGGAGATAAAACACTTGCCACAAGACTAAATGTGACCACTGATGTAGTAACCTGAGTTACTCAACATGCGAGCCTGCTTTCAACACTAGAGCATTGTTCAAAGCAGACAGGACGTTACTTTTAGTTTCCTGGCACCTACAATGAGAGAGAAAATAGACTATGGAAGATGGTTAAAGTAATAGTGGAATTTATTCTTAAATTCAACTTTTTAGTACGTCTTAAAATGAAACAAAAAGAAGCATTTCGGATCTAAAATGCAGAGCAAAAGAAACTCTTGAGTCTGACAAGACAGAGTCGATCTTTTTTGTTTGGCTCCTGCTAAATCTGTTGAAAGCCAATGTGAGTGTCATAGCCACGAGGAGTTTGATTGGAACCAAACAGAGTGCCATCATGTTCACGGCTTTACGTGGGGAGTTTTCACAATACAGACTTGAGCCTGATTGATTTTGGTGCCTGCTGATGGGAAACATTTTAAAATGTGCTTTTGATTTAAGTCAAGTAATAGATTTGTTATTTCTTCATCAGAATTGTTGTTCTAAAGCATTTGCTGGAATGTCTCTTACTTGGTATGTTGCAGTTCAGGGGAGTATTAATGAAGGCTTTGTGGTGACTTGACATGTCACTGTTGTGGCTGTTGGAGTTGCAGTTAATGGTTTCTTGAATGGATGAGGGTGCAAGACAGCAATTAAGGCCTCTTATTGCCTGGGTAGGAGGGAAAGAGAGGTTTTATCATCCTCAGGAGAGTCTTGAGTTTTTATAGATTCAGTTTGTGGATGTTTCTTACAGGGTAGAACTCTTACTTGTTAGAAAAAGCAACCTAAACATTATTTAAGAACTTGTGTTGAAATAAAAATAAAGCTAGTAACAAATACCCATTGGATACAGGGCTTTGGTTCAGAACATTTGCAGCTAGAGATCTTTTTGCCATTCTGGATCTTTAAATTTTTGAAAAGAAAGACAGATGGCATTGATTTTGGTTGATAGATGAAGAGATAGCACTGTGTTTGATTTTATACCTTTTTTGTTTATGTTTCTACGTAGTGTGAATTTTGGCTTCTATTGCTTTTGTGAGGTTTGAGACTTTACAGGTTTCACTGAAACAGGCAACTATTGCTTGGACTGTTGGCATATTCGTACTGAGCTTTTCTCTATTTGATGCTTCTGCATTGACTTAATAAAGACTTTAATTAAATCTTGCATCAACTGGCACACACAAAAAATATATTTAATTAAAAGATGCCTTGAATTCAAATAGTCCAGCAGTATTCCCTTGCTATTTTGCAAAGCAAATGTAGTTGCTAACACTTTTAAGTGAGCTCCTCTGTTCCCTGGTTGGGAGAGTGACTTGGTGTGAAGGAAGTACCATGCAGGGGGTTCTCAGCAGCAGCCTTTGTATGATGTAGGGAGTGATGCTTGCATCAGCTTTTCAAAAGAATTTTTGAATCCTGTTAGCTTTCATATTGAAAATAGTGAAGTGTAAGACACAATATAATGTTTGTGGAGCTATTCCTTTTATTGCCAAAGGTATCCAGCTCCAGCTGATGTTTCTATTTAGCAGCCTGATCATAAAAAGACATACAGGAGTCACATGTGCAAACTGGTCTGGAGTGGTTTTTGTCAGTAATCCTGCTTGGAGCTGAAAACTTCCCAGAAGTTGCTTGCATGCACTACCAGTTGGGATGCTATTTACCACAGATTAAGAGGTCTCATATTGAGGCCAATTTGGTTAATGCAAATTATAGAACAAGACCAGAATCAGCTGGCACTTGTGACTCTGCAGTGTCCTGGAAATTCTGAGCTGTTGAAAGACTTCAGCTTTCAGTGCTTTTTTTCCACCCCAGAAATAGCTTGCGGTTCAGCTGCAAGTCTGGGAATAAGAATATCTGAATTTTCTAGTTAAGCTCTGACTTCAGACTTCCAGGTCTGTGTGACCTTGACAAGTCACCCAACTCCTTCAGTGTTTGTTTCCTTATCTGCAAGACAGAACTACCTTAATGCGTGAAGATTTATTAACTATGAGCACTTGGAGAGTCCAAGAAGATGCTACATTTGTATGTAGCATGTTAATCTGGTAATTTGTATGGTGACAATGCAACATCTGTTTATGGAAAAAGGAGAACTTGGCTTTAAAAAACAAAATCCTGCCCTTCCTGACAAGGAAAATGGATGCTGATTTTATTTTAAGCAAGACATTTGTGCAGCTACACGTAAAAGGATCACATTTCTTTTCCCCATTTCCAGCAATAATACTTGGGAAAATAAATTATGCAGTTATGCAGAAAAGAAATGATGCAATTAAACACACTGTTGATGCTAAAAAAATTGAATCTACATCATTATTTCATGTTTTGAAGTTTTGTTATGATTGTATTCCAAGTGCTGAGCCTCACAGAGCTTAGAATGAGAAGATGGAGGGCAGGGAGCAAAAGACTAAATTGTTTCTTATGTATAATCTTAAAATACACTTGGTTTTAAGGTTGTCTGTAGACATTTAAAACCTATGAGACTGTGTGTTTGATGTTGACGTAGATTAATCAGCCAAAGTAGGTGTCAGCAATATGAGTCAATTAAGCCAGGTAACCACTGTGCCTTATGTCAGTCCATTACAAAGCATATTGTTAAGAACAGAAGACCTTTCTGCACTTTCAATGACAAAAAATGGTCATGTATCTCTTTACCTTTTGTAGAGTAGCGTTAGTCAGGGCTGTACATGGATGTATGTTAACAGGCCAGTTGGGCTGAATGAGGCTGGGAATGCATCTACAGGACAACCAGCAGGCAGTCTGACCTAAGCTTTATTCTTATATCCTAATTTTCTAAAGTAATAATGTAGTTCCAGCCATTTCATTAACTAGTAAATGATGATTTTAGCATTCTTGTTTTCTTACATTGCTGCAGTAAAATGAACAATTCTCAAATGTAAAAGCTGCAGCTTAATACAGATTTAATTGATCAAAATTGAGTGCAGGCACTTGCTCTTCTCAGCATCTTGTAAGGCACTGCAGCTGTGCGAGGCATCTTCTGATTGGTCTCTGTGCCAAAACCCTTGTGTTTGTACTGGTAATAAGAGAATCATTGCTTTGACTTTCCTTATTCAGACATCATCTACAAATACTATTTAAAAAATTTAGAAGATTTTAAAACATTGCTTCTCCAAGCTGCAAGGCCTAAAACTCAGTTAATGAGAGTTACTTAAAGAACAGACCTGTGTGCAGATGACTGAGTCAGGTAGACAATGGTAAGAAATGTAGCTTAAAGGAATTTGGGTCATCTCCAGGCACATTCCTGGAGTGGAAGAAGAAACAGTAAGTGCAGTTTTGTTGGTATGTCTTATCTAAGTTGTATGGGGTCATCTTGCTGCAGTTGGCATCCTGGATGATTTTGTAACCCGTTTCCTAATAGATACAGAAGAAATTTGACGTCTTCAATGCTTTCCTTCTAGGAGTTTAGAAATAGGCAGTGCTTTCACCCTGAAGTGGAGGATGCAGCATGATACTGCTAATACAAAAAGCTGTCTTCAGCATATTGGAAATGGTGTTGTTTGTTTTTCTCCCTTTGTAACTCTGATGGATTATCCTGTTTGTGTTGCTAGTGCTTTCAGAAAGTGCTTTCCACACATTCATGTGAAATAAAAAATCAAACCAACTTTGTCCTGAAGATTTCATCCGTATGGATGTTAGAAGGTGGAAAACCCCCTTATGCTTAGCTATACCTTGAGAACGAGGGGGGAAAGTTCTATTTTGGATTGCTTATCTTGGGTGCCTTTTCAATCCTCCTGTGTTTTTAATTGTAGGTTACAGTCTAAGAACCTGTTTCAACATACCTCACATGTACTATGACACTTGAAAAGCTGCAGTGAGTAGGCAGGGTTGTCAGCTCTGAAGAACAGACTTTGAAGTGTTTGTTTTAGTACTTTGAGATTTATGTCTTGAATTACAGAGATTTTTTGCAAATGAAAATGTGAATACCTTGCCTGGGTTAGCAAGCTAATACTAGAAGAAGGGTCTATTTCGACATTTCTGGGGAGAAGTGAATGCTTCCAGTAGCACTGAGGTGCATTATTTTTCTGCATTGAAATAAAAAGCACAATTCTTGTATTGGTTGTGATTTCTGGTACTGTTTGCCTTACTTTGACTGCATCTGTTCCGAGCAAGTATGGCTTGCCTCACTGATATAAATATGTAATAAATGAAGTGCCATACCCCTGGAGCAAACAGGCTCTGCTAGCTCCACACGGGGTCAGATCAAGTGTGTCTGTCTGGTGTTCCTGGGACGTGCTGCAGCTAGGCAGGAACGACTGGCCAGCATCAGCCAGGTATGAGCACAGACTTAGTTGACTTCTGGTGGCAGAGTTGGTAGGGATGGAACAGCAGCCATCCTGGGAGTGGAGAAGGAAGGGTCACAGGGCAAGGCTGAAAAAGGGGCTGAAGATCTGGATGCAAAGGGTTGTGATTATTGCCTGCTGTCTCATGGCAGGGGGTTAAGGAGCCACTGTGGTGCTGTTCTGGGATTGTCTTCTGAAAGTGCAAAATGTGGAGTTCCTATTTGAGTTACGTTGCTGTTACATAGGTTAGCCTGCTTGATGGCAGAGCTGATGGATAAAAACCAAGAGAAGAAAAATGCTCCATCTTCTCAAGTTCTTACCTTTTTCTTTGGTTGCCTGAGCCCACCCCTCTAGGCAACCTTTTCTGAGACAAATTACAAATATCCTGTCAGATTTTCAGACTGTCTCACTGTATCTGTCAATACCAGTCTGCCAGTTTAAGGGTATCAGGTTGGTCCCCCAAGTTTCCCAGGATAGAGCTGAACTTTTAAATAGTGTTGGATACAAGGATTATGAAGCAGCCTTTTTCCTGACTGGATGCCATGACTATCACTGTTCCTTCAAACTTATTTTTTAACTTGAGGCAAAGAGATTGTTAGGTGCAAAATACTCTTAGCATTAGATAGGAGAACCTCTCTGTGAAACTCTCAGATTTTTTTTTTTCATGTGGAGCTGGTGGGAAAAGATTATTATTAGGAAGAAGAACACTTAATAAGGATACTTAAAAATGGAATGGTGCTTAAGAGGCTTTGTCATTAAGCTGCTTCAGGCCACACTCTGAAGAATAGCTTGGATGTCCCAAAGGATTTTTACAGCTATGCCAGCGAGTCTAATTACAGATAATACTTCTCTTGCTTAAGTCATGCCTCAGTTAGATCCTTACATCGGTGAGGCTGCTGTAACAGTAGTGTTAATATTGCTTTTTGTAATTTAGGTAATTGACTGTGACGTACACTGAAGTTACAGATGTGTGGAATGAATAAATTGCTTGTTGTCTGATCAGATGGATCTCAATAGTTTTGTGGGTTTGTGTTTTTAGGGATTATGTGAGGAGTGAATTGGAATCAGGCTATGAAGGGCCGATGTACTTGGAACCTCTCTCTATGAATCGCTTCATGACTGCTTTAGTAGGTAAGTGCTTTAAATATTTGTGATACAGGAGAGAACTTTGTCTAATTCTCGTAATTGAAACCTATGCACATTTTACCTCTTGGTTTCCAATTTCTTTTACCACTTTTAGTAGCTGTGATTCTCATTAATAGGCACGAGAGGCTAGGTGTATCCTAGGGGTATCCTACCTGGCTCTTTCTATGCCACTGGTTTACTAATACTCTTATGCTTGTAGCTTTGAACTATTTTCTAGAACTGTTTGTCATACTCTGCCCCTGTGTTTTTCTTAGACTCACAATCTGATTTAGAAAGGCTGGATTGTCTGTAATAATCTTCAGATGGAAAGTACTGTAGAAATTTCAGTAGTAATGTGTATTTGTAGTGCTTTTGTCAATGAAAGTGTTGTACGTGTATTTATTCTTTTTTCGTCTTACAGATGAACACTATCATTTTCTTACAGAAAACTGGTGAAACAGATTTGTGGGTGTGTGCATGGGACTACAGGCTACTTTTCTCTTTTTTTTTTTTTTTTAAATGGAGTCCTAGGGATGGTTCTAATTAAGCAGTTAAGGAGTAACAAGTCAAAACTACATTTAAATTGTTTTTGATTAATGGCAGAGATGAGTCCTCCACCTAAAAATCCCAAATAAATCCTAAAGAATTGGACTTTCTAGAGTGTTTTCTTACCCTTTGAACTTTGACTAGAAGAGAATAAATTCATCGTTAAGGTTACTACGCCATACCATATGCTCTACTGAGAGGGTATTGGAATACACACACACTCCCCATGTGTATTTTAGAATTAAGCCTGAGACAAGCTTGGAAGAAAAATCTTCCTTAATTCCTTTCACTAAGATCTATGGTTTTCATCAGATTATCAACAGATTTAGTCAGGCATGTGCTGTTGGCAAAACGCGTCTGCTTTCTGTTTACTTGCAGCTGCTACTGGCAGATATAAATGGGTTTACTTCTTTACAGTATGTTAGGTCTACCAGAATAAATACATCTGTTTGCCTCCATCCTTACTTTCAATGTGGCATTTGTCGTTTCTTTTAATATATTTTTTGGTAGAAATAATACTGATATTTTTCAAGGAAAGGAAATCTTTAGATATAATTTTGTCTCTTCTGAACATCTAGATATATTTTGCTGCCTGATCAAATGACACCAAAGTACCACTAAAGCCTTTAGCATGCTTCTGTGAGAAATGTTTGTAATTAGTCCTTTGGATCTCTCTGAGGTGCAGTGCAGGGTCCTATGGTAAAGCAGAGTCCCTCAGAGAGCTTCACAAAGCAGCAGGCAGGCCTGGGCAGGAAGAGACCATGGGCAGCGTATCATTCAGTAACATTTAGATGGAAACTAAACTGAGAGACAAACCGTTATGTTTCATCCAGGTTTTATTATGGATTAAAAGTAAATGAGAAAAAGATAATACTGATTTTATCCAATGCAATTTTGGGTTGTACTGGGTGTCAGGCTAAAGTGTCTCCTTACTGTAATTGTTTTTCAGAAGTAGGTGCTTGACTATACGAGCAAATACTTGTGTTTTAACATACTTAATATACTCAATTTCCCCTGTTCTTTTAAAGGCAACCTGAAGTATAATTTTAGTCTTGATGGCAAGCAGTCATCTTTGGGGAAGACCTGTGAAAGTGGGCTATGAGGACTGACAGTGTTCTGTATAAATGTGAAATACTTTCTCAAATTTGGTACTTACAAAGGTATTTGTCCAGTGCAATCTGCCATGTCTCAGGAGTGTACTACACTGAACTGTGTCATCTTCACAGCAAAATGAATGTACAGGTGCTTTGCTCCATCTTTTTCTAACTTGTTCTGCCCGAGTGTTGTGCTGCAGCACTTCTACCAAAGGCACTGAGGCAGGTGCGTGGGGGAGGAATGGTGCTACTGATGCAGCTCTGGTTCCTAAAAGTCCTGGTCAGAATTAAAGGGGTGATGTACAGGACACCAGCTGGTTCACAAATTTAATCTGTTAATGCTTTTATTCATTAGTGCTTTTTGAACTGCCTCTCATAGTCATTTCTTCCCCTGCATCTAATTCAGTCTGATGACTGTTGACTGGGGTTACTAATATGTTTCTAAGTGACGGATGGAAGAAACAAATGTCTCTGAAGACTGCCCCTTGGATGAGGGTGCCACTTTGCCAGCATGGCAGCTGTGAGCATTACAAAGCTGTGTGGGTTCGGAAGTGATGCTGCCATCAAGACTTGCTTTTTCTTAGTGCACAATAATGGGATTATATATTAACTTTTAAGACATCTAGGGTTTTGCATAACAATTTTAATGACTTAGCCAGGGAATTTGTTAACATCAGCTTTTTAAAATTGAGAATGAAATAAAGACGGTTCCCTGCTCAGAGGCTTGAACAGTGGCTGTGCTGCGTAGGCTTTCTTGTTGCATGCTTGTCATTAGCTTATGAGCTGGGGGGCTTTGGCTACCTGTCAGCACTGTCTCATGGATTTGTGGAGGTTTGGGGAAGGGAATAGAATGGGCAGGAACTTCAGGCAATAGATTTCTTCCTTATTGCTTCATTCCCTAGCAGAGGAGCCTGGTGTCCTGCAGTGGAATTCCAGCTGTTGGGTTCATTAGCTGTGTCTGGCAGTTTTCAGTCTGCAGCAGTTAAGATTACGGAGTGCAAATGTTCATCTGGATTTGCTAGTCTTAGCAGATAGCTAGAGTGTTAAAACCTTTTTATGATTTGATATGAGGTACAAACTAATTTATTCTGACTGATCCTGCTGTGTTGTGTGATGACCTGGTGGTGTACAGCCCCACTTGGAGATGAACTGTAATTTACTGCAGAGGGAGAGATTGTCTGCCCTGAAATAAGGTACTGCTACCCCAGTTTAAAGTGGGAAGTACCAGTCACTAAAAGCTCCATTGGAGAAATTTTCAGGCCCTTCCTGAAAGGGTTGAGAATTGACAAGATGCAGACTTGAGGAAGGCAGTTGGGGCCTTCAAAGAAAGTGCTCCCTGTATTTCCTTTGATAGTGTTACAGCTCTCCTTCCCATGACAAGTAACTTCTGAAATTAAATTTAAAAGGTGGGAGGGTCAGAGAGCTTAGCAGGGATGACCAGAATACTCAGCACATTGCTGTTGGAGGAGAGCAGATTTTGCTGTTGCATGAGATGAAACTGAACTCAAAGGTCCTGTTTTGCGATTGGAGAGCTCCAATCGTGGGTCATCTCAAAGAGCACTGGATTGTTTAACCTGGGGTTGCAATATTCTATTTCAAATGATGACACTCTTAGAATGTACTGAATGCTGGTATTTGTATCCCTTTGTGTGTGAATCTGGGTTGCCTTAGTTACCAGGAGTCACAGAAATCCTCACAAGCTGACTGTGCCAGGCTCCTGAATATTACAGCACAGCAGTGTGCTTGTGGTACCTTAAATAGGATTGTAACAATGTGTGTGTGGGCAGAGAACAACAAAGCAGAGGGAGAATGCTGCAGAGCTGAAGCATGTTGAACTTCTGAAAAGATGAGTAGAGTAACTTTCTCTGAGGCTTATAAGACCCAGTATGCTGATAGTGTCTTGCTGAGAGCAGGGGTACTTGTTCAGAAAAGACATCTGCTAATTCAGAAATACATCTAGCAAATTGACAGTAGGAATTAAACTTGAAAGAGGACAGCATGAAGGAGGAAGAACTTTGGATGCTTAAGTAGCTGAGATTAGAGATTGCTTTCAGCTCAGTTACAGTTACTTTGAAAGCAGAAGTCCTTTCCTAGGTAGGGAAGCTGGACAGAATGAAAGCAGAACCCTGGTACTGCTCACTCTCCTCTCACTGCTTCCCTCCCCAACCCATCCAGAAGGGCTTACAAGGTCAGTGAGCTTATGTGAACACGTGGAGTTAGTGCTGATCTAGAGATGTTAACGGCCTTGATTTTGTTACTCTGTGTTTTGCTAAGACTAACTCCTGATTTCAGGAAATGCTGTGAAATGCAAGAATTAGTGGAAATAGCTCCAAAACCAAGCATAAGCACTTGGCTTAGTACCGTGTATTGTGGCTTTCGGATGTAAGCTAACATAGATGGGGAGCAAGGTTCTGCTTTTAAATAACATGCAATAAACTTTTTCCTTACTACAAAATAAGTGGGATTTGTTCTTGTCCAGACACTGTGGTTTTTGCCCTATTCCATCTCCTCTGAGATGAAGTATACAACTTCCAGTCACTAATGGGAGGAACTATACTGGAGTGGTCTGCTCTAGAAATACCACCCTCCAGATCCCTGTGTGTGTGGGAGAGATGTGCTCGTGTTTGTGTCCCTGCCAACTGTTAAAAGAGAATTTAGTTGTTAATTATCTGTCACTTGCAAGCTTCAGTGATAATTTTGAGCAACAGCCTCAGGGTATTATGAAATTATTGAAGTCTCAGCTGCTGACCTGGCTGGTCTCCTGTTGTTGTTCTTGACCAGTAATTCCTCTTGACAGTGTAAATATTGTTACTCTACAGGCCATTTGGGACCTCTGATTACTATTTGAATAAATTGGGGTGAAACAGTACTACAGCTGGGCTTCGGAAAAGCTACTGCTGTGTGTACAGATACTAATGGGTTTTAAGTTGAGTTGGGGATGCTAAGGAAAAAGAGGGATGACTTGTTGGGTTATCATCTGTATGATTTATTCCTGGGACTTCATATTAATCTCTCAGTGATTCTGCATGTGCTTGGGTTTATGTGTCACTGATGCGTAAAGTGAAAGCATGCACTTTCCAAAGCTGGAACTGGTAACTTTTGTGACCCAGCAAAAGATGCAGAGGAGCTTTGTTTCATAACAAATATGTCCTAGTTAGAACTGTCATAATATGCTGTCTGTTGATAACTGTGTTATGGAAAGATAACGTATTAAAATACATCTTTTCCTGAAGGGGATAATCAGCCTGATTATAAAATACTGTGTGGTGTTTTCAGGTCAGCTGGTGGTATGTACGCTCTGCTCCTGCGTCATGAAAACAAAACAGATCTGGCTTTTCTCTGCTCACATGCTCCCTCTGCTGGCACGACTTTGCCTCGTCCCTTTGGAAACCATTGTCGTCATCAACAAATTTGCCATGATTTTTACTGGTTTGGAAGTTCTCTACTTTCTGGCATCAAATCTTCTGGTGCCCTATAACTTGGCGAAATCTGCATACAGAGAGCTTGTCCAGGTAAGACTGTGAACATAACCATTTTATTTCCTTTGGCCTGAGCCTGTTTTGCAGGAAATAAATTTAAAAAAAAATGCTTCGGCTGTATTTTGTGCAGCTGTGTGTGTGTATTAACTCATGCTTTCTTAACAAACCGAATGTGTTCTATCCACAGCATCTTATTGCTTTAATTTATGGTAGTTTATATGAGTGAACAGTTAAGACATTAGCCAGAATTTTGTGGCTGCCCAGCTGAGCGTGTCCACTTCGCTTGACTTTGCTTAGTCTTTCCCAAATCCAGGCTAAGAGACAAGATTGTGGCAGAATGGAGTTTATTTACAGCCTCATTAAGTGAGCAAGGGAATCCCCATGCATTAATTGTGGTAGCTGTTCATTGCAAGAAATGCCTTCAGTATGAAAAGTGTTTGGTGATTATTGTAGTGTTAAACGGGGAGAAGCACTAGAGCTGATTTTGACTGCAATAATCACTGACTTACAGTCAGCGATTTGTGACTTGCAGACAGTGATTTGGAAGGTCTGTACTATTTTCTTTAGGACAGCAGCATTGCTGAGACCTCTGAGTTAGCAGAAATGGAGGGGACTGATCTGACATGTATCCATTTTTGTTAATGTTTTGACACCTGATATATATTTAGCTAAAAAGACATAAGATTGATGCTCGCTTGACTCTTGACTGAACCTCTGTTTCAGCTCTCACCATTTGCTGGATTTTTTTTCAAACCAAGCCACTTTTCTGCCTTCTGTTCAGTCCAGAAGCAGTTTGAAAACTTAACTTGTTAAGCTCTTTCAAAGCCCTCTTTAAAGCTTTTCTTTGCTGTCATATCTGTTGTACACAAACAAACACTTGGCAGCAGTAGGTGTCTGGTGTGCCAAGGTCTCAGCCTGTCGTGTTGATCATTACTGTCTGGTTATTTATTTTGTATATAATTGGACTTTGGAGCAGGATTATCCTTCTGTGCTTGTGCAGCACCTAGCATGGTCTGATCTCATCCATAACTAGCTTGTAGATTTGCTGATAAAATTAATTTGGGAGCTAACTGGCAAAGCTTCAATATCCTATTTTGCAATGAGAATAGGAAAAGCATGCTTACTGTGTAGTTAGAGTGGTAATGTTTGGAATAAAGCAGTTGCACAGCTTTGTGCAGCTGAAAGGTTTGCAACAGATTGGAACTAGAATTTCCATTTTCCACGTGCATGAATGGATGTGGAATTTAGCTTCCTGAAGTCAAACTCAGATCGGATGCAGGTTTGAGTCATGTATCTATTTTTTACAAAGCTCATAAGATAAAAGGTTTTAAACATAAGTATGTTTTAATTGCAAATATATCCTGGGGTGAAGGAGGGAAATAATTGTTTCTTGCTGATTTTTGTTGTTGTTTGTCAGAATTGTATTCTAAATATAGCTGTTACACAAGTTTCCTCATCTCTAGGATTACTTCCACCTCCTCAATATTTCATGCCCGGCTGTTGTCATCAAGAGGAAGAGGTACTCCTTGTACATGGCCTTTAGACACGGATCACACTCTTCCTCCTGACTTTTTAGGCAGAGGACATAAAGTTTTTTCCTTTGGAATACAGAGAAATAGGCAGAAAGTTTATAATGTGGCACTGGATTTGTAATAGAGTGTCACATGCTGCTTTTCTAAACGCATATAGTAGAGAGTGGGTTGGAATGAAAAGTTGTGTGTGAGTCAGTTTTGCATTGTATTGACAATATGGGAAAACAGGATTTTTGTTTTTAAAAAAAGCTTGCTGCTCTTTGCCTATGTTCCTGAAACAGCACAGAAAAAAACATTGGCTCATAGTGTGTTCATGTAACTGGTTGCAACTCCACTACAGATCAAGCTTCATAAGTTTATTCCAGAGGAGGATATTCCCATTTTGTCTTGAATATTTTCCTACTTGCATTTCCATTGCTATAGCTTTGTGCGGTTGTTAGTTTTCAATGATGTCTTCATCCTGGTGCTGTGAGTTTACCACTGGTTTGGGCTGGGTTTGATTGTTGTTTTGCTATCAGTGGCAAAAATTAGTGAATATTGGGATATTAAACACCAGGAGTGTTTCCTGAGAGAGCCAAGGCAGCTTTTTCTGTGCGTCCCTATTTCAGACTGTGGTTAATGGTATAATTTAAGAGCAGGTCCAGAACCTTGGCTGCCTACTTGCAGCAGATGATGCCAGAAATACCTCATGGTTATGAATCTACATTACGAGCGTAGCATGACCCTTTTCCGCTGTGGTGGAGCGCTCTGCCAGGAGCTGCACAGGATTGCTTGTGTTGGTGCCAGGCCAAGGGAACCTCCCGAGGGCAGATGCGCTTCTCACAAGTCTGTGTGCAAAGCTAAAAGCTGGAGCTTGGCACCACATCCCTGCCAGCAGCATACTGCGTGTCCATCACCACAGTCCATACAGCAGCAGGGCCCATGAACCTAATATCCCTCGTGCTTGTCGTGAAAGACTAAGTAGTCAGCTTTTTTTAGTTTGCTGAAATTCGCTGGCTGTTGTGGATTGTGTGCCACTATGGGAAGCAGTTGCTGAGGAAATAGTAATGAGTGATTTCCTTCTGACCTTTTTAATTAAGTCCAGCTATGTGAAGTTTTGGCTTCTTGGAAATGACTGCATTTTAACTTAGGCTTTGCAATACAAAATAAGTAATTTGAGCTTCAGAGTCTTCTGAAATAACTCTTAAGCATGAATTTCAAAACACTTGGTGGATCAGGAGCAGTCAGCAGTCTGGTACTTGTGCTTTCTGAGATACTTAAATGTAAACTGAGATACTAAGTTTTTCTTTAAACAGTTCAGCAAAGCAGATTTACTGTGCTCAAGTGACGTTGCTCTTATTTCAGTGTCTAGTGTGTGCAGTGACTTTGGCAGTAGCTACGGAGAAAACAGCATTGCTGTGGCTTCAGCTGGGCAAAAGAGTCTGAGAGGGTTGTGCATGACCTGGAGACATGTGTCCTCACCCCTCTGGCTGAGTGCTGCATGCTGCAGCTCTGAGCCGCTTACTCATGGAAAGGGACATTCAGCAGCTCTCATGATTTGCTGCACAGTCAGTTACTTGTTGATACTTCAAGACAAAGTAGTAAGTGGTCACTGCTCAACCTAGGCTCTCCCTTTCTCAAACTGTAGTTTGGTTACCTCCTCTTTCCCTTTGGGGTGGCTGACACCGTGTGAATGATGTTTAGCTTCCTTGTGGCTATACTGGTGATTGTCCTTTTGTTATCAGATCACATGTGCTGTACACCAGTAACAAACTGCATCTTTCTGTCTTGCCCAGGTGGTGGAGGTGTATGGTCTCCTGGCTTTGGGGATGTCTCTATGGAACCAGCTGGTCGTCCCAGTTCTTTTCATGGTGTTTTGGCTTGTCTTATTTGCTCTTCAGATCTATTCCTATTTCAGTACACGGGATCAGCCTGCCTCAAGAGAGAGACTCCTCTTCCTCTTCTTGACAAGGTAATTAATTAGTCTGCAAATAGTCAAATTTCTGTTTTCACTGTCTTCTGAAATGAATGTATGTGCTTTTTTAGAGACTAGATCACCTTTATTGCATTTGGATACCCAACAAATATTTGTCCTTATCACAGTGACCATGTATGTAAACCTTGTTAAGCTTGTCCTTCAGAGGCAGGGATCCCATTCAGGACAGACAGCACACTGTGGGAGAATTCCCAAAGACAGCAAAATACAACAGTTGAGGTGTGCAGAATAGCTGTGCCCATTTTCCTTTGGCTGTGCTGGGTCAGACCAAATACTGATCTAGCCCAGGATCCAGTTTCCAGCAGTGGCTGTAAATGAGTGCCCAGAAAGACACCCACCCGTAATATGGCAAACAGGACATTTCCTAGTGCTCATCCAGTCCCACATCCAACTTCAGCTGTGAGGCTACATTAATATATGCAGTAACCCTCAAAAGACTTCTCTTCCATCAGTTTGTGCTTTCTGCCCTTGAACCCATGTATGCTTGTGTCATTTGAAAGATCCTGAGGCAAGGAGTTTCACAGCTTAACTTGGTCTGTATGATGAAAAATCCATTATGACTGGTTGAATCCATATTGTTTCATTCGATGCCCTCAATTCGTGACAGGGGGGGAAGACCAGGCAATATAAGTCTCCTCTTCCTAGACTGGAAAGCTCTTGCTTGCAGTTTGCTGTACCTTTCATTGTCTCCTCTCAAAATCTTTTCCATGGGTATGTAACTGCTGTGATCTTTGAAAAGTTCAGCTCTTTGGGACAGTTTATAAACACTTGCTTGACACTTAACACTGAGAGCTCCCTGGGCTTGTCTTTGAGCTCTTAAGCTCCTCTTGGGACCTTTGCATATTAGGTCATCTGGAAACAAGTTTAAGAAAGGTACTACAATTACTCTGACAAAAAAAGGATTGTGAACAAGGCAGAAAAGCCAGGATTCTTGATTTCTGATAATTTATTTTGAAGTTCAAAACTTGAGTTCCTCAAATATCCTATGGAAACAGCTGCTTTAAATACTGCTTTTCTCACTACTTTGACCCGTAGAAGCACCTAAAAGTTTTTTGAGTCCTGCTTTATTTGGTAAACAGGCAGAATTTGAAGGCTTACCAGAAGCATTGCAAATAGTATAGGTAAACACCCCAACATTTTCTGCTGTGAATTGCTTTCAAAGGAGATTTCTGGTTAAAGTAGTCATTCAAAGAGATAAAGTAAATGCCTTTTCTATGAGCTCTGTTTATTTTTTAAGCATATACTGCCTCAAAACTTTTGTAAGAGCGCTGGGCTAGTTCACTCTTCAGTCAGTTAATTAGCATGACATGTTTTTGATGACCATATTTTCTCTCACAAGGCTACTGTCCCAGGGAGCAAGCAAAGATTTTTATTTTGTTTATTTTTATTTTAAATGAATGAGGGTGTCAGTGGGTAGCTTGGATTATTTATGTGAGGACTTCCAGGTGTGTAATCCCTGGCTTGAGAGCTGGTTCTTTCACTAGTGTTGGGGTATGTGGGTGCACTGCTCTGCTCTCCCCGTGCTCCAGCTGCGTTGTGTTTCAGAAGCTGAAATACACTCTGAGGCTTGGTCTGCTCCAAATATTGCAGTGCCAGGATCAACAGAAGAGCAGCCCCGTGGTGAGGGAGCTGAAATAAGGCAGCTGTTCTCAGCATTGTCAGATTTATTCTGACATCTCAGTCTCTGGGTCTTCACTGCAGTAGCAATAGAGGGAGAAGCCTGCTGAGGGGGGTTATTTTTCACTGTCTTACTTGCTGCTTCTGGCTCAGCTGTTTGAAAGACAGGTGTTGCCTTTGTGAACCTGATGTGAATGCTGACAAAAAGCCTCCGGCCTCCCAGTAGAATTTGTCAGTTTGATGTTTGTTTGCCCTATTGTGGTTCTGAGTGCCAAGTGCCTTAGTGAACTCATTGCTTTAACTCTGTTTCTGGGAGTTGGCAGAAATTTCAGCAAGTAACCTGGGTACCTGTGGCTGTCATTGCCTGTTGGCTGTGGAACCCCTGTGCCAGCAGGACAGTGCCACCGTGTGGCACAGCGCTGGAGGGGGAGTGGAGAGGCACTGGAGCACTGACCAGCTCCAGCCAGACCACAGCGTTAGCAGGGAGCAGAGATGAAGTTGCTTTGGAAAGAATCAACAAAGTATGTCTCACCGTTTCCTTTTTGTAGGAGAGCTTTTAATATTTTAATTAAACCAATCCATTTTTACCTTTAAAAACAGCTTGCACAGCTAAGAGTACAAAGGGAGAGCTCATAATTGCTTTTAATTGATGGACATTTTCTTGTTTCTTTTCCCCTCTCCTGCCAGTATTGCCGAATGCTGTAGCACCCCGTACTCACTGCTGGGCTTGGTCTTCACAGTCTCTTTTGTTGCTTTGGGAGTTCTGACTCTCTGCAAGTTTTACTTGCAGGGTTACCGAGCGTTCATGAATGATCCTGCTATGAACAGGTAAGTGCCTCGTTGTGCCTGGCATCTAAAGAGAAACAGACAAAAGGAATTTATATAGAGATACATGGGTTGCATTGATATTTTTTTAACTTCAGAACTCTTGGGTATCCTTGACAGGCTTTTTGTACACCAGTCTGTGTGCATTGGAAGAATTGAGGTGAAAGTGCAGCTTGTCACAAAATTCTTGAGAGATGGTTCATTCCTGTAAAACATACAGGGCTGTTAGTTGGATTTTGTAATTGCAGTTTGTCTTTAGTGCTTTCATTTTCATGAGTCACTGGAAAATTTTCACATGCTTGGTTAATATAAACACTTAATATTTCCATTTCCCCATTTACCCTGTAGTCATGTGTGAAACATTACTGATCTATGAGGCTTAAAACACAGCATTATGTGGATTGCCTGTAAATTACTGTGGGAAATAGCCAAAATAGAGAAACTGCCTTTTCCTGAGGCTTGTACCAACTTGTCTAATATGAAATTGGGATCTTAGGTATCACATTACCTTTCTACATTATTCCAGCCCATAACTCTATAGAAAGTTTAGACCATATGCAAAAGAATGTTTTACATTTTGGATTCCAAGCTGTGGAAGCAAAAAGGTATAAACTGGAGTTGCCCAGGAGCAGGCTACATAAAAGCATCTTTTGGGGAAGCCTGCAGTGCTGGGTGATCTCTACTTTCACTGTGTCAAATACTGGTGCTAAGTTGTGGTCCTCAGAGGGATTAAATTCAGTCTGAGGTTCCAAGCCAAAAAGAAGTGGACAGATGTATTTGGTGTGGTTACAGAGAGAATAAACTGAAAAATGGCCAAATTGCTGATTTGCCTAAACTGGGCACTGGGTGCGGTGTCGAGCCAAAGATGTTTCCCCAGGGTTGAAGGGCACATAGGAAGGTGATGATGGGGACTTAAAAGAGGTGGAAAGGGTCCTCATGTTGATCTAGGAATGAGGCTGAATGGTGCCTGAGTGTAGGCATAGCAGGGCTTGTATGGACAACACTGAGACTGGTGGGTTCCTTCTTCCAAGACACAACCTGGATCCTTAAAATGCTTTCTGCTGTGGGGACCTTGTCATTGAGTGATACCTGCTGGGGTGGTTGTAGCTCATACACTGCTGGTCAGGAGCAGGGTTCTGAAATCTTCTGATTCCTAACCCCTAACACTTCAGCGTTTCTGAAAATATTCCTCTCTGGTTAAGCCTTAGCAGAGACATCAATAAAAGCTAAAACCAGTGACATTTGAAGGGTTGTGGCAGAAACAGCTTAATTTCTGGTGTTTCTAGATGTATTTTTGAATCAACAATGACACACAGAAAGACATGATTGTTTTTTCTTTTGACTATGTTGATCTGCAGGGGAATGACTGAAGGAGTCACGCTTCTGATCCTGGCTGTGCAGACAGGTTTGATTGAGCTCCAAGTTGTGCATCGGGCATTCCTGCTCAGTATTATTCTTTTCATTGTGGTGGCATCCATACTTCAGTCCATGCTGGAAATTGCTGATCCCATTGTCTTGGCGTTGGGAGCCTCAAGGGACAAGTAAGAGACTGGTTTCCTAAACCTTAAGTTACTCAATGCTGTTTTAGGAGATGATAAACTAGTAATTGATGACCTGATTAGGATTTTTACTAGCTTCTAAAGTTACCCTGCTTTTTCTGTATGCAGATTTCTTTTCTAGTCTAAATTCTCTATTTTTTTCCTCTCTATCCTACTCCCTGAAGGGCACACAGTAATACTTTTCACCATGCTATATGCTGACAACCAGAGATGACTTTGGTTACCTACTGCTGCTCAGGACTATGTCCATCCAGCCTGTGCAAGACTTTGCTGTTGTGCAGCTGGTGTCTGCCTGCTCCTAGTATCATGCTTTTTGGTATTTTTCTCCATAGCAAGAATGTCAGTGCATGGTGGTCTTGGTTAAGTCAATCCAGGGCTCTGGTGCCTGTGCTCTCCCCACCCACACTCCATTGTGTGGATTTGCAGAATGGTTTTGCTTAACCTCCTCTGCAGTCGGGTTGGTTTTCCTCTAATGTCTTGGACAGTTTCTGAGGTTGGGAAGTTTCTAGGAGTGACCTTGTGTTAAATATTGTAAAACCTATTTTTTTTGTGAAGCTGGGATCCCAAAATGATAGGGTTTACTAGCAGAAAGTAAGGGGTGGAAGGCTTGCTCTGGTGTACCAAATGTTCTGGTCATGTGGGATTGTTGTTAAGGTTGTGTTGTAAAGAGCTGTATTGGTATCTGTGTTCTTGTATTAATCTGTATCTTTGTTAATTGCTTGTGTCTTTTCCCTTTCTGTAACCTGTCAGTGAAGAAATAAAAGAGAAGGTTTATTTGTGTAGAGAGTTTATTTAGCTCAGAGGCTGCTTGTAACCAGCATGTTCTGCCTGCAGCAGCAACGTTAACTTAAATTTAGTAACAGAGGCAAAGGGAGTAGAGCCAGGATTTGAGCATCTGCCCAGTTTAAACAAGCAGTCTCTGGTGATAGCAACTTTTAACTCCCTTCTGCCAAGTCTCCCAGGCGGTTCTAAATCAGCTAGGATTTGGATAAATTCCACTTCAGCTCTCCCTTTCTCCCTCACCACAGACACAGAATTGCAGACCTCACAGCAGTGTTCTGATGCTTCTTCAGACTATTAAATTAGCCAGTTTCCTGTACTGTCTTGTCCCCCCAGTACTTCTACTTTTTTTTTGTACCTCGTTTCCAGAGCTAAATGAGGTTAAACTACAACCCGAGGAACATGTAGAAGTAGTAAATTACTGGAAATGTTCTGAAAGCCTTCAAAATTGGGTGGGTGTGAAAAGATTGATGATGTGTTTAGGCTGGGGAGGAGATTAGGAAGAAGTAAATGATAGGAGCAGAGTAAGGACTGGCAGAGACGAATGTTCAAGTTCTGCTACGTTTCTTTTGTGATCTCTGAATTGGGGAATGTACTTCTAAAGGCAGCAGTGTTAAATCTGGTGATGAAAGGAAATACCTTTGCCACATGCACGTTAACAAAAAGCATAGAAGAATTGTAATAAGTAAATAGTCTTGGAGTACTCTGTTAATATAGAAATGGATATAAACAGTTAAATGCATATTAAATTATTTTCTTTATTTTAATGGACTTTCATCTGAAACATTCAATATCTCAGATACTTAATTTGTCTAACCACTGACTTGACCCATTGTGACAATTACTGTAGGTGAATTTTTGCCCATAATCTTTGTCTTTGTATCAAAACCAGCAATGGTTAGATGAGGGAGAACTTTTTATACTGCATGTGTTTTAGGCTTGCATGCTGGGAACAAGATGGTGCCCAAGTAAGATAGAAACTCCTTTCAACAACTTAAAGCCTTGAGCAAACATCTAACGTGCCTACATCCAGCAGTCAGCCTGTTCTTATTCTGACACTCCAATATGACTTGAGAAAAAAACCCCTATTGTGTTGTTTGCAGAAGTCTGTGGAAGCACTTCCGAGCAGTCAGCCTCTGTTTGTTCTTACTCGTGTTCCCTGCTTACATGGCCTACATGATTTGTCAATTTTTCCACATGGATTTCTGGCTGTTGATCATTATCTCCAGCAGTATTCTAACCTCTCTTCAGGTAAGAATGTTAGCCCTGTAGTAACTGTGAAACCCTCATTAACTGTGATGCTGTTACTCTGGGAGGGGAAATGTATGATGAGAAGAGAACAAGGATGATAGAAAGGCAGAAGTACAAGGTATGATCTAAAATGTCTTTCTTTATCCTGTGTCTGAGGCTAAGGAGTTCCTTGGGGTGGGCTGAGAACATGAGTGAATGGAAGTCTTTTGAGGACATAACTGTCACCATATAAAGGCTTTTTTCCAGAGCACTCATTTATGTATTGTTAGTTAGGCATGGCCTTTTGAAAGTAATTTGATGTTCTAAGTAAGTAGTGTAAATACAGGAAGTGTTTTGTACTGTGAATATTTTCTATAACTTGCCTTTTTATTATTAAATTTTTAAAATCTCCCCTCATGATGCTCAGCACTTTTGTTTAATCAACTCAACTATCTTCTGTACTCAGGAGAGTACAGATGGGGACAAGCTTAAATACTTTGCAAGAAAAAGTGACTTTTATTTGTCTTGAAGTTCAGCAACAATTTTATTACTTCTGGGCTTGCTTTGTCCTCTGTCTGATTTGGGAGCGTGGTGTGTACAGAGCTTGATGGACAGTACTGAATGGCTTTAAGCTCCAGGGCAGAGTTGAATGCTGAGCTCATGGTCTTGTGCTGTGTTACAGGTGCTTGGGACACTCTTTATTTATGTTTTGTTTATGGTGGAAGAGTTCAGAAAAGAACCAGTAGAAAATATGGACGATGTGATTTATTATGTAAATGGTACGTACCGGCTGCTGGAATTCCTCGTGGCTCTCTGTGTGGTGGCATATGGTGTGTCAGAAACCATCTTTGGAGAATGGACCGTGATGGGTTCCGTGATCATCTTTATTCA
The DNA here is from genome assembly GCA_013401335.1 of Brachypteracias leptosomus. Lineage (NCBI taxonomy): Eukaryota > Metazoa > Chordata > Aves > Coraciiformes > Brachypteraciidae > Brachypteracias > Brachypteracias leptosomus. Next base: position 1,026,719 of record VYZX01021996.1, on the reverse strand, counting down.
CTCCTATTACAATGTGTGGCTGCGGGCCCAGCTGGGATGGAAGAGTTTCCTTCTTCGCAGAGATGCTGTGAATAAGATAAAATCACTGCCCATCGCCACAAAAGAGCAGCTGGAGCAACACAATGATATCTGTGCCATCTGCTACCAGGTAAGAATAGTGTCAAAAGGCTGACTTGAACTTAAATACTTCTAGACTACTAAGTTCAATCCGTAACTAGTAAAATAAGTTAACTCGAATCATGTTTAATAAGTAATATTGTGCTCAGCAAGTTAATTGAATTACCCAGTTCTCTGCTTTGTGTAAACTGTAGTGCTGGGTAGTTTTTATGGATAAAGAGATAGTTTGGATGTGTTTAAGCTTTCATTCTTGAGTTACACAACAAACTGTCCTTGAGCTTCTTTGAAGCCTCTTGTGTTTGGTTGAGCTGTTCTCAGTAGTAACAGCAAATGTGCCCTTTCTTCCTTAGTGGAAGATTTTGTTACTGAAGGACAAGGTGTACTCAGTAGCAGATTTATTATTCCGGAGAAGCAGCTCAGTCTCTACAGACATCATTACTTTCACTTCATGTGCAATGTCAGTTTTATAACAGAAACCTAATTATCAAAAGGTTAAAGGTCTTTTTAATGTAAGCCAGCAGATGTAAGGACCGTAGAAATCAGTGCTGAAAGTAGTATAACACCTCCAGCTCTGTCTCTTGGATAGAAGTTGCAGTTACTAGACAGTGAAAGAACCACCCCAAGATTAATAATGTGCAGTTGGAATGCTATTGGATTGACTCCAAACCTACTACGGATTCTTTGAAGAGTAGAACTGCTGGTGCCAGGTTGAATGGCAATGTTTGAAGCATGAGAGTAGTATGTGGGTTTCAGCTGACAGAGTTAGGGTGTTACTTCTTTTCTGGCTTGCTGTTCTTGCATCATGTAATCTCTTAAGTGTGCTGGTTTTGATGTGCACTATTGTTTCTTAACAACTAATCCTGTGACTCATCCTACAAAAGCTTTTATTTAAGTGTAATGATACCTCATAAAGAAAGCTTTTTGCCTGATTTCTAATCCCTCTAAAGTAAACAGACAGACCTGGCCTGTGTTTGAAATGTGTGTGTATTTAGATGTGAAGGCTTATTGGTATGAAGGAGGGAATGTTCTCTTGCTTGCCTGGGAACTCCTGCCTTCTCCTCTGTGGCTAGTGGACCCATTAGATATATGGGGTGAGAGGAGGAATGGGATTACAAATAACATGATTTTTCTTTTCTTATGTGTCTTCCAGGATATGAAAACTGCTGTAATCACACCATGTAGCCATTTTTTTCATGCGGGTTGTCTGAAGAAATGGCTGTATGTACAAGAAACCTGCCCTCTGTGCCACTGCCAACTTAAGAGCCCTTCACAGCTACCAGGACTGGGACCAGAGCCAGTTCAACAGCCAAATCCTAGTGCAGAGCAAAATACCAGACCTGGAGATGCAGCTGAGCCCCCTGGTGTTGAACAGGACAGTGGACCAAATCTGAAAGACAGCCCTAGCAAGAGTGATGGACAGGTTGCTGATGGACAGGACAGCCTGGAGGCCCCTGCTGAGGTGGAGGGGTCTCAAAGCGTGAACAGTGACACAAGCCTGTGTGAGGCCAGCCAGGGAGCAGCTTGTGCTGCAGAACTAGTTGCAGCCCCAGACGGGTGCCCCACTCGAGATCTGAGGGTTTGTGTCCAACTCTAGGGTGTCAAAGGACGACGTGGGAACAAACACATTTCAGAGATCCAAGTCTGACTCAGAAGAAAACCTGTCCTTCCACAGCTGTGAAAGAAGTTTAGCTCTTAATGCTGGTCAAAACGTAATCTCCCATGCTGATTTTTATGGGCTGCTTGGTAGTGGTAACTCCAGTGAGAGGTAGTAGAAATGACTCCAGAAGCTCTCTGAACTGTGGGCATAGGAAGGATGTCTGGAAATAAATTGCAGTGCAAGAGTGTTTTCAAGACGTAGGTGAGGAATAAGAGGAACAAGAGGTCTGTTGAAAGGCCGTAGAGAGATGGGCAGGATGCTAGCTTTTGTTTTGGTCAGGAAGAGGGTATTGCACACAGCCATGGCCCAGGTACCTGGGAGGCATTTAATGCAGCGAGTTGCTTGTCTCTGAGGTTCAGCTTTGGTTACTGACAATTTTTTATGGCACGTAAGCAAAAATCAAAGATACAACATCAGTGATTGTACTAGAAGAAGGAAGCACTCTTAAAACGTCATGTGTATGCTTTGGGTGTTCTTGGTGGGGCAATTGCATTTGAATTCATGTAATCTATAGTGACTCTTGACTTTTATGACGGAGTCTTCAATATTTTGATGTATATGAAACTTTTGCTAATAATGGGCACAGTCTGGGCTGCATGAAGTAAACTAAAACTCTAATGAACGCTTTGACCTCTGCTACCATGTACAGGAGGAAAGTGGGATGAGTTTTAGGGCACAGATAGAGGCCTTGCAATACTGTGCTGTGTAATGTTTAATTCTTGCAGCTGAATTAAAACAGTATTAAACTCTGGCGATATTTGCACTTTGGGAATGAGTACATTTTTGTGTATGATCAGACTCCGCAAATGCCACTTTTAAAGCTGTTAATAGGTTTGCACCTTTTTTCTTTGACAAGGACATGTCCATACTTAAATTTTTACATGCATTATGGCTTCAAGTAGAGCTTGGGACTGGGGTGGGGAAATAGGTGGGAGTAGGGGGCAGGCAATTTTTTTATGTGAATTTTGATATGAAGAGAAATTAGTCACTTATTTATACAATAGGCTTGACTCAAGTGTTTTTCAAAGTCGGTATTCCTAATGTGAAACGTGATACTATTTTATTTTTAGTAGTAAATTTGGATGTAGACTGACAGACATAGCTGAATGTCTTAATAAATTACATTTGAAGATTTTTACATCTGGTTATGTGATCCTTGTACTGAAATTCCATGAATTAAGTAGGTGTTCAGAGGGTCTTCTGCAATAGTAGTTCTCTGTTCCCCTTGGAGATCAGTGGAACTTCTGATGAGCACACTCTCCCCCAAGTCCATTTCAATGCTGTGTCTCATGGTGATACCTCCTGGTCCTTGCCACCTGATCTTGGCCAATGCAGAACAATAGCAGAGCATTGAGGCACAAGGTAATTTAGACTGTTTTCCTTCTAGCCACATTTAAGTCTGTGAGGCAGGAAATGGGGAATTTCTGGGCAGCACTGTCATGGAGTGCTGTTTAATACTGTGGAACAAAGACTCCCTCAATTCACAGAATATGTCATTGTTAAACCCTGCTTGCTGTCCCCAAGTGTGGAAGAATGACCCAAGAAGTTCCTCACACCAGTGATGGAAAGTTTTTCCTATGTGTAAGACCCCCTCATTTTTATGGTAAGGGAGCAAGTGGTACCGTGGATGATTTGGAACAGGAGATGAGAAGAGCTAGGCTTGGTCAGTCTGATGAAATGAAGGTTGGAGGGGTTGTGATTGCCATACGGACACCTCTGGGTGAATGCAGGGAAGGGAGGAGAGGAACTTGTACTCATCCACAGTATTCACGTGAGGGCAGCAGGGCAGAAGGGAATCGCCAAGGTCATCAACTTCAGTTCATTGCTGTCCCACACAGCGTGTCACATCATCACTCATAAATAGAGGAAGTGGTGTTAAAAAGTATCCAAAAAGTAAGATTTGCCTTCACTGCTTATGCTGAGAAGCTGTTCCTCAGACTGATCTCCTGGCAATGAACCTCTTAATTTCTACCCTAAATAGTTCATAGAGAATTGGAAATGCAAAAGCTAGAGGAAAGGACTATGGATTTACACCAACATCTGTAAGAGGTAAGTGTACCTGGAGACTGCCCATTCAGAACCAGCAGGCCCATGACACATTCCACAAATGCCCTGTCTGCCCCCACTGTGGATCAGGAACTCAGATGTGGCACTGGAAAGGAGCCTGATGGACTAGGAAGGTACATGGATGTGGTGCTGGAAAGGAGCCTGGTGGACTAGGAAGGTACCTGCTGTCTTTTAGGGGAAATGATGCTGCAAGATTCCCACTGGAGTGAACCAAAAGCAAGTACTCTGTGCTGGAGAAGGTGCTCAGAGATGTGGGGGCTCAGGCAATCTTAGCAGAGTTCTACATCCTGGCAGGAGGGGCATGAGGAGATGAAAATGGCTTTGATGCACCTTTTTTACTGTATTTTGAAGAGGGGGGGAGAAAGGAGGGGAGGTTGCTAGCTTGGCAAGTTCATAGGAACAGGGCTTTTCTTGGAAGTTACCTTCATTAGGTGATAACACCACTACAAAGAGATGTTGTAGCAAGCAAGTTGAGGTGAAGTGTGGATGTTACTGCAGGGTTCATGAGGCAGAAGTAACTGCTTCAGTAAAATCATTTGGACTGGAAAGTTAAAGGGGGTGTTTGTGTAAGTTCATTTTTGGGTTTATTTCCAACTCAAAGTTGCTGACAGAATGCCATTTTCTGAACAACTAGGGCCAGCTAGCTCTAAAAAATTAAAAATAAGCCTGCAGGAAGTGGGGGTGAGAAATACTGATAAGCCAAGCAGGCTGTATCTTAGGGGTCAGAAAGTGCAGGGATGAAGTGAGAATTGCCCAAACTCAGGCCAAGTTAGATCTGGCAGAAGAAATAAACTGTAACTTGAAGGGGAACAGGAGAAAAAGGGGGAAGGCTGTCATGGGGGAACAGAGGCAAGGAAGGAAATGAGCCTCCTGTCTCAATGCTCTGTAGAGCATCTGGGTGAACGCTCCTGACCTCAGAGCTGTCTGGTGCAGAACTCCCTCTTGGACACTGCTTGCTTTGAGTTTATTTTCTTTTTCTCTGCAGCTGTGCATGAGTAAATGGAGAAAAAATGCTTTTTGAGTGTTTATGATCAGGCTATAATTGTAGGCTGAGGCTTGAAATCATTTTCATGTAGACTCCTTCCGATGGTGGCGTGACTGACGAACATTTGGACTCGAAAAGATGCTTCCAGCTAGGTGATATAATGGGAACAGTTGGGAATTTTATGGCTGGTTGGGTTTTTGTTGGAAATGGGAGCGCTGATCACATGGTGTGATGGTGTGTGTCTAGTCAGTCCCATTGAGTATCTCAGCGCTGCTGATCACGGAGTCCATTGCTCTGGGCTCAGGGGAATGTATTTACATGAGGTGAGATGACTCCATGAGAAGAGCAAACAGGTCTGTGGCTAGGAATTTTATTTGAAAGCCTTAGATTGATTTGCAGTGCCCTTGGCTTCCTTTGTCTTCTGGATATTTTGCAGCAGAAGAATCTATTTCTTTCTGTGTTCCTGGTGAAGCACTTCATTTTATGCCACGGGAGAGACTTCTTGAAATGCACAAGGTTTACCAGCATGGGAAAGCCTCTTCATTCTGAGCTTCATTCTTTCCTGTTTGATTTTAAATTCAGTTTCTAAGTCACCTCAATCCTTTTACTAAAATAGACCGGAGTTTGGGCTAAACTATCTGAATGTTTGAGAAAAACTTGTAACATTTTTCGTGGCAGGGACAGTTGAGAATTTTGATTTCAGTTGGTTCAAAATTCAAATTATCTCTAGCAAGTAAGATATAAAATACAATAAAGTTGATTTCAGTGTCAAAAAAAAAAAAGACAAAACTAAGCCCCATGCTTGGGAAGGAGAAATAGCTGTTCTAAGCATGCTGTGTTGTTGACAAACCAGCTGTGTTCAGATTGAAAGTAACCAAACCAGAGTGAAATGGATGTTGCTGGGTTTTGTTGGGAACGGGAGAGCAAAGGGCAGGAATCCTGCTTGGTGTGAAGGAGGCAGAATGTCACAGCACGGCCCAGTCATCTCTGGCTTGGAAGTTCTCAAACAGGAAAGGTCCATGGACCACTGCAGGTTTATGCTGCTCTGAGGAGGGCTGTGGAGGTGACTAAATGGATTGGCGCTGGCTTTTTTTCTCCCGCATGTTAAATTTGTGTGAAAAGATCTTTAAGTAATTTTCCAGCACCACTTTTTGGTCTTTGCACTGTCTGGAGCTCTTCTGTATTAGCTAAATTGGTCCTGTAAGGATTGTTTATTCCAAATCTTGCCTGTGATGTCACCCCACAAAAACATTTGTGAGAAAGATTGACACCTACGTTTCCCTACTGATCTCTTTGGCTTTGCTTCCACTTATAAAGGTGTCAGTAAATGCAATTTTAAGCTCAATTTTTCTTAGTGTTACAGTACTGAGTTTAGAAATGAACTGGTCCCTGGTTTTGTGATAGGTATGTTCAATGATGCTAAGGATCACAGTTCACTCTCCTACACCTTGAGGATGCCAGTTTTCTTTTTGGCAATGCCTGTTTCTTTTAACTGTGGCTGTGGTACTTGCTAGCACCCACTGCTCCAAGGCAAGAGGTGCGGTGGCTTCTCTCCTGGGCACAGCTCAGCACTGCGGCCCTGGGCAGCCGTGCCTGAGAACGCCTGGGATATTCCTTCTGTTTTCATAAAGGAAGTTATGATTCAGTTGATAATCCACTCAGCAAATGTATTCTGTAGCTCTAAGGTATTGATTATTCTCTTGAAAACAAACACTGTCTCCTAGAGAAAACACTAGCCTGCAACAGTTGGTGAGCTCTCTACAACCTGGAGTGTATTAAACAATGCTAAGAGAGTGTATCTGGCACACGTGTAAAAAAACTTACAATCCTGGTGAAATGGATAAGATGTGAAAGAAAAACAATTTATATTGCATAAGCAACCAAACCAAATTTAGAAAAAAAGAAGAAAAAATATTTCTATGTATTACAAGTAATTAGACACAAATTTTCCCAGTGGTTGCTGTTTCCTGGAGGTTTATAATCCACATCCTTAAATAAATCTGGTAGCTGAAACTCTCTTGGCTAGTACAACAGCCAAAGACCAGATGATCTGCAGAGTTTTGCAGCAATGAATGTGAAAAGTCCAGGACTGTGCTGTGGATAAATAATTCTTAGGAATTTAAAGTGTAGAATTGACTTAATTGGATAAAAATAATCAATTGATTAGGTATATGGTATTTATAAAAAAATTATATAAAATTCCTTAATTGACCATAGTCTGAGTTTTCTTTAAATTGATTGTTTGCTTCTAGCTTGGGGAAAAAAATGCCAGCTGGAATGCAGAGGGATTAAGTTTTATTTATTTTCCTTGCTAAGAGCCACATTGTGCAATTTAAAAGAAAATGTCCTCGAAAGACGGGTTCCTTTGTAAACGGTTTCAGCCCTTGTTTGTTTTCAGATGGAAATTAATTTCTTAAAGGCCTTTTGTGTTAGAAAGTGTGTGTTGATAAGTAGAGGAAAATGAAAAATTGTAACCTGCTAAGATACATCTTGTTTTCAGGATAAAAATCTCTGCGTGCACGTGGTCGGGTTTGGGCATGGCTGAGCTGGTCACCTTGCTGGAAAAAAGGCTGGTGGTGATCTGCATTTGCACAGGTGGGAGGAAACAATCAGTGGGAGAAACTCAAACCCAGCTGTTGAATGTTACTACAATCCTTTGTTATACTTTGATGTGCTTAAATATTAATCGTAAGTATTGCAGAACTTTGATGCAACCAAGTGTGTCAGCTCCTTGTTGAGCTCGATGGATGCAGCTCTGGGCTCTGGTCTGCGCCTGTTCCCGTGTCCAGCTGTAGTACCTGGCCATGAGGACTGGATGAAGTGCTGAAAGTCATCGTCACAAAAGCTGGGCCCACATAGCCCTTTCTCAACAGAGTTGAATTTAGGATGGCTCTGTTGACTCCTAGGTCCTCCTTTTTTACCTAAAGGTGTGCAGCTGGAGAGGAGAATTAAAGGAAGCTGAAGGGTCACCTTTTCCCTTGATATGGAGGAGGAATATAAGCTGAGTTCTGAAGACTGCCTGACCCTGGAGGTAGGCACTAAGTGTGGGGTGATGTACTGCTGGTGGGCTGCAGAAACCTTCTCTCCAGGCCTGCTTGCCACAGAAAATACCCTCGCGGAATATTATTGGCTGGGTCTGTCTGTGCACCAATAGGTCCTAAATTGTCTCCTCTGGTTTCAGACACAAGTGGGTTCTGTATTTATTTGTGCTGTGCTCTTACGTGGGGAGCGGGCAGTGCTGGCTGCACCAGGTTCATCCCCTCTGCTGTTGCTTTCTATCTCACCGTGGGATCAGTCTTTTCCCTGGGCAGAAAACTGGCACTAAACCTGTGCTTCACTCCTCCTGAGGATCCAGCCCTTAAGCACGTGTCCTAAAGATGTCCGGACCCTTCCATAAACATCTGGACGAAATTAAGCCCCGTGCACCGGGACTCCAAACTGCCCAAAAGCCCGGGGGTTGCTTTCTAGAGGGTTCACTTTTCTCCTTTTCAACTGACTCCAGGACGAAGAGGATGGAGTCCGGGGCACCGGGAGGCTGGGCGGGGGTCGCAGCAGGGGCTGGGTGGCAGCAGCCCCCGCGATGGCCACGGCGGGGCAGTGGCGCTCCGCGGACCGGAGCCGGCGGCGGGCGGGGCAGGGACGCGGCACCGGGCTGCCTGTGCTGGAGGTTTGCAGATTTAAATAGTAGCCGGGGAGCTGTACAGGGGTGGAGGGGGGTGGGGGGAAGGAATTTTTAAAAATGTCTATGTCTGAACTCACCAAGGGAAGCTGCGTCCCAGCGCGTTCCGCGGTGCCGATGCTCTGCCAACGGTTCGTGTCTGCAAAGTTTGCTGGGAAAATGGGATTTATATTTACAGGGCATCAGAGCTGCTCTGGCACTGCTATTTTTTTTTTCAGCTTGAAAGACGTTCTTTCCTCCCTTTCTAGAAAAGCAGGCAGCAAAGTCGACTCTGTTCTCAGTGACAAAGCAATTAGGTGCCATAAAGCAATTCCATTTTTTATTTTTTTTTTTAGTTTCCCACAGATTAAGATTTATATGATAGAAATAATTTGATTGGGGTCAGGAATTCTGCTCAATATAACCCAAGGGTATTCTAAGAATTGCTTGGATTCTGGTGAAATCCCACTGGGTGCCAATCAACACTGACCAGCTTCGATTATGCGTTTAGATATTTTTTCCTCTCCACTTTGCACAGGATTTTAAAGCCGAGATATGCAAACACAGGCCATTGTCAAATACTCCAATGGGAGGCTGCTCTTCGGCTCCTTGAATACAATATCTTTTGCCTTCTTGCATAAATATTTTAATTGCTAATTTGCTGGTCTCATTTAACACAGATTTGGCATTTATCATTTGAATTTAAACTTGTTAAAATTGAAAATTTTCTTGGCTACCTATGTTAATAATTTAAAGGGAAAGCTCATTATTAAATTATTATGGATAATTATTTTGTAACTAGTGTGGAAATTGTCATTTCTGAAGCCTTAGAAGATCCTAGAAGAAGCGCATGTGGATCAAATCGCAGAAAGTGCAAAGATGTGCATAAACAGAGTCTTCTGTACAGAATGCTGTGTAGCTTGGAAAAAATATTGAAATTAGAATTGGAATATAATTTTCTATATTTGTAACTCCAAAGCCTTGGAGACTGCTGAAGCAAAGTCATGTAGTTGGAGGGTCATAACAGCTATTTTAACTCTGGGTTTCAATTCATTCTGAAGCTGTGGCTGGGGAACTGGTGAGATGGGATTTGGGTGGGTGCACCTTGCAGAGCTCAACAGGAGTATTCTATAAGGTGTTTTCTGCTTGTGTCCTGGCTATTTGTGCAATACAGATGCTGTGGGTCTGCTGGACCCACAGTACAGCACCCCACTGCCTTTTGCACGCCTAGTGGCTGTTTGTCCAGCATTTTCCCAGCGTGTCTGAGACTTCTGGAATAATGAAAAAAATTGTTTTGCTGTAATTTTTAGTTTTTCACCTGGAAGGTACTGAGTTCAAAAAAGGGACTACTGCAAATATGGAGGTATGAAGCCTTGTTCTGGCACAGACTGGAGCACAAGCTTCACAGTTTGCAGCGTCTGCGGCCTGAGGAGGCTGTGCATGAAGTGAGCACTAGCACGCACAGAGCAGGATCAGGGCTACTGGTAGCAGTTCATGTTATTCCTTGGTGACACTGATACTTTATCCTTTGCAAGAAGATGTCAGGTGATGGTTAATGCTCTGGATTCCTCTGAGGCATTAGGTTTGTTTTCTCTGAGAAATTATACTTACGTGTGTGATGGGTTTACCCTGGCTGGGTGCCCGGTGCCCACCCCTAGT
>VYZX01021996.1:1003616-1016485 GCA_013401335.1 Brachypteracias leptosomus | reverse complement strand
GGGGAAAATCAGCTCAGACAGACCCACTACAACGTGTAATGAATAAAACTTTAGTTTTCAGATATGGAAACCAAACACAAGCAAGAGGGGCAGCTAATTTCTGGGCACCCTGAAAAGGTGATGGTCTATTCTGTTTTCATTTGTCAGAGAACACAGTTGTCGGGGTGGTGTTTGCAGGCTGCACTTTGGGATCTGTAACTCCAGCATTCCCATCTAGCACACGCTGTAGCTACTGAAATGGTGGGCAGAGGTAAGTCCCAGTCCTTCCAGATTTCCAGTGTTCATGTAAATGCTGCTGATTTCAGTGAGTCCATGCTGAACTTTACCCAGGAGAAAAAATTCTGCTCCAGCCCTGTAAATGGTGCAGAGGAGACTTTCCCTGCCTGAAGCACCAGACTTTCCATCCCTGGTAGGTGCTTGTGCTGCAGTTGGTGCTCACATGTTTTTGCAGGTACAGGGCACCCCCCACACCAGCCCTTGGCCCCAGCAGCTGCCTCCGTCTCTTACACAGACACACTTGGCAGAAATGTGTTGCATTTTGGTGGTGACATAGTTATAGATATAGATGTTGTTCTCTTAAAAAGGATGTTTTGAGTTGCAAGGTGTGTTGCTGAGGTAAGTGCTGCCAGCACGGCCCCTCCAGCATTCCCCAATTTCTCAGCATCCGGCCAGTGGTCACCACAGCTGGATTTAGCCCATAGCAAAAACGCAGAGAACAATGAGGTAAAGTCAGGCCCCCTCCCTGCTCCCACCAGATGGCCCTCACGCTTTTTTAATTCTACTCTAAACGACTGGCAAATGCTCTGCAATCATTTGGTGAGTTTACAACGGATGGGACTCTTTTCCATCACTTTCCTTTTTCGAGCATGCAGCATGAACTTCTGGAAGGTGCCACTGTCCGTGGTGGACACCCCCTCTTTCTCAGTGGTCCCCCTGTTTTCCTGGGTCTCCAGGTTGAGTCCTGAAGAAGCACTGTGGAACTTCAGGAAGCTGAAAAGCAGGTTCTGGAAACGTTGCTAAACTGAGCCTTGCACATGTGTGTTACAGACCATGTCCAGAGTGTGCACCTGGCCCCGGTGCTAATTTGGAGGCAGGCTCCAAAGGGCAGGCGGCTGTTCCTTACTCAGACATCAGCCTCCGGTCTCTGCTGTCAGCAGTTGCCAAATTCTGCCAGCAATGTTTTACACTTCTTGAGAGCAAGGGACAATTTGGGAGGTACTGAATTTGGCAATAACTCATTTACCTGCTGATCTCAAACAAAAATAAGAAAGGACATTTACTAACTCTTTACCCCTTACTTTGACATTTGAGTTTCAACTTTATGATACTATTACAATATTGAGAAATTAAAACAGAACTTTTCAGCTGGGTTTTGGCACTAGTATAAACCAGTTCTTGATCCTGGATTTCCTAATGTTTGCATCCTCCCCCCTACGCCGGGATCATTTTCCCTTTGAGAACAATACCGGATCTGGCTCTCTCATACTGTACTGTTACTGCAGTATTTTAGTGCATTAACTAGTAGATTTGTTTATTCACAGAAAGGTTCTGACCAGACATCACTGCTGTAAGCTTTTCCATCTGCATGCCCCCACACTGACCTTGATCTACTGTAGGGCTGCAGAGGGCTTGTTCACGCTCCAGCCTTTGCAGGCTTTCCTATCGGGATTAGCTTTAAGGGGCTCAAGTTGTTGAAGGGTTTTTCTACTGATAAATGGATTGAGACTCATATTTTAATCTCACGTCATCAAACATTCATCAGATACTCTTGGTCATTACTGACAGAGCCAGGTTTGAACTAGTGACCTAGCAGTAAAAGGTCCCATTAGCAATTTCCTTAAACTGTCAAGTCATTGCATAACACGAATGAAATGCGATGGGATTTTACTTTTTTCCCCACAGGTAAAGGCAATGGGTTTCTGCCTAATTTTTATTTACTAATAACTGTTGCCAAAGCACTGTGTTAAAGTCTTCAAGCTCTCATGTAAGCCAGAAATACAAAGAAACACAAAGATGAGGTGTATTATCCGAATGCAGCCCCTCCGCACAGGGCAGCTGTGTGGTCCAGCACTGCCATGCAAACTTCACCAATTTATTTCCATGGGCTGGCAGAGTGGTGGAGGCACCCAGTGACAAACCCCATCCTCACCGTGCCAGCTGCAGCACACGCACCCCATGCCAAGACAGATCTGAGCTGCGTGTGTGTTGCTCTCCGTAAGCAATAAAAGCGGAGGCTGACAAGCGTTTAGAAAAGCTTCTATGGCTCACGTCACACCACACTGTTCTTTTACCAGCAATTTTTGTATCCAAGTTCTCTCTCTCTTTACAGAATCATTTGAAGAAATAATGTGCGAGGGGGAAAAAAAATTACCTCCGGCAGTCATGTTATAATGGCTCTTGTGCTGACAGCCCTTTGGGAACAGTGGCAGCAGCAGGGTAAGTATATATGACATCTTTGTAGTGATAAAGAAACAAATAAATGTTCCCATTAACACTCCATCAGGTCAACAGCTATTCCAGACCAACATGATGTTAGAGGAACTGGTTTGATTCATATCATCTAAGACACACTTCTCTTGCAACATATCTTCTGGAAGGCACATAAAACAGAGGTCCTGCTCTAACCAGGTGGAGTCATTAAAGAATCAGTGAACTTTTTACAAGTTGCTTGAAATGCCCTGGCTAGAATCCAGCTCCAGTGTTGTTGCTGTGTCTGTTTAACAGTTCCTTCATCACACCGTGACAATGACTTTGCTTCAGTGCTGGAGGAAGTAATTTCTCCGTACATTGTTTGTAATGTATTTTGGGAGGCTTCTGAACGCTTCCTAAGCCCTGCAGTGAGATCAGTGGCATGTGAGCCTTACCATAACAATCTGCTCGGGCAGCACGAGCAGCATTTGTATGTCATCCATAATGAATGTGTGTGCATATGGAACACACACATATGCACACAGATGCCTGCTCAGACAGACTACCCCTTTCCTACTCAAGTCAGTGTGAGTTGTGCTCGAATAAGGACTATGATGTCTTGTTCCCTGCACAAATGCTTACTGAAGAACAGCTTAGTGTTTAGGTACACTTTAGCTCTGCTAAAATGCAGACTTTAAAACAGATACAGACTTTCTAAGTCATGGGATAACCCAGGGTTCCTAGTGAGTGTGATGCTTCCTTCCCCTATAACAGGCACTGTCTGATTGTCTCTTTACCAGAGCTTTTATTAACTTTTCACACAGGTTGAGTATTTTTGAGAAAAGGTCCTGAGAGGGGACATGAGAAGGCCATGTGGATGTCTTTGGTTTGCCTCAAATCACAGAGATCCTGGGCAAAGACAAAAGCAAAGAAATCCCCTCTTCTGGATCACACAAAGCCAGAGACTTGAACTTCAGGTTGGCCAAAGCACAGGAAAGTACATATAAAAGTGAGTATCTTTGTATCTTAAATTTCATTGCAACCAAAGCACTTCTATGTTGTGTTCTGCCAAAATTTCACTGATCAAAGGTATGTGTCCAGCTCCAGGCAAAATGTCTGAGCCCAGATGATGAATTTAGTTCTGCTTCTGGTAAGACCCTCTGATGTTAGCACCATGCCAGAGAAAATATGTTTCAAAATGGTGAGCACAAAAAGAGCAGCCAAATCCTGAGCAATCAGGTCCTAGACATAGAGATTGTAACTCTTGCCAGCCCAGCCAAGTTGTGTATCTCTTATTGCTCCCTTATTTGAAGGAAGAGCCTGAAATTTTGGAGTACACTCTTCCAAAGAGCTTGTTCACCTTTTAAAATCAAATCTCAAGATGCAAAGTCCTCAGAACTTATGTAAGTGTTTAAAAGGGGATATAGATTCCTGAGTCACTTAAACACTTGTGATAATATTCAGTCTTGATTCAGCAAAGTGTGTGACAACTTTAGCAGATGTTTAAATCCACTCCATGTAATATGCTTAAACTTATCCTCTCAGAGGGAGGGAGTGCATGACTTTGGGTCTCTCCCTTCCCTCTTAAATGGGAGACATATACTTACATCTCTCTGAAGCCAATAGCAGTTGATTATATGTTTACACACTTTGCTGAACTGACAATGTAAAAATCATAGCAAGATTTTGTGTGATAAAATAACCATAATGTGTCCAGTGGCTGCCAGAACAAACAAATAAATACAAGCTAGCCTTAAATGGATTGCAAGCTTGTTGAGTACTGTAGGGAATGGAAATCTGCAGCTCTTCATCTAGGGTGCCGTGCAATTTCCACCGACATGCTAAAGAAACAGATTTCATCTGCTCTTATCGGTGAAAGCAGAGGGTGTTATCCCTTCGTAGGGACGGTTTGCCCTTTTGGCATGAGCAGGGCTGCCGGGGGGGGTCCCTCAATGCGTTTAGGACCAGGAGGCTTTCAGGGCAGAGCCACCAGGTCCCTGTCGCTACAAGCCACGGTCGAGGTCCAGCTGCACCTGCAGTCGTGCTTACCCCAGGGCAGCAGCAACGCATGGGCGGCTGGACAAGCCCCCAGGCCCTTGCCCACGGACAACAGCAGCAGGGCCTATGTAAGCACCCCCAGCATTTGGGGTGGCCCATAGCCCCCAGACCCGGGCGCTCTGCGCCACCCCTGCTCGGAGGTTGCTCTGCGATCGGGTGTGGGGGGGCGGCTGCCTCGGGAACCCGAGGGGACAGACGGGTGCTGGGACGCCGGGGCGGGGGGGGGCTGCTCTCTGTCTCCTTAGCACCCCAGAACCCTGGGTGCGCGCTCCCCACGCTGCGCGTCCCCGCGGCCGCTGTGCCGGCGGGAGCGAGTCTCCAGCACGGCCGCCAGGTGGCGCCCTGGGCACGCGGCGCGGCGGCCCCCGGCCCCGCCCCCCCCCTCGCTCGCCACTGCCCCGGGCTCCGCTGGGTTGGGGCACCGGGGGAGGGGGCTCACCTCCCCGGCCCATGGGAGCGGAGGCGGGGGGGCCCTCCCCTGTCCCCCGCCCTGCAGCCCCGGGCGGGGCACGCTTCGACGTTACTCCACAACTCTGCTCTGCCCCCACCCCCGGGGAGTTACCGGAGGGGTAAGGGGGGGTCCTGCCCCGGGCGGTAACGGGGAAGCAGGGGGCGGGCGAGCTCACGGGAGTCATATCTCCCCAGTCCCGTCCTTCTTCCTCCGACGAGTCCCTGGGAGAGGGTCTGCTTCACGAGACTCTCACTGCCCCCTGACAGCCCCCCTGCCTTGGGGTCCCTCACCCTCTTTCGTCCCCAAGCACCCCGAGGTGGGTCCTCTCTTCCCCCCAGTCCCTTGTAGGCCAAGAGGGCAAATGCTTCCCTCGATGCACCCCTGCTTCCAACCTGGAGAAGCTAACCCTGCCCCAGGGCCGGCAGCCTCCTCCTGCCCTGAGAGGAGAGCCCCAACACCCCATCCCAACCGGGGACGATCTCAGGGTCTCCAGTCTCACTCCCCAAGGGGCAGGGGAGGCATGAGGAGGAACACTCCTCGGTGAAATGTTTCCATCTAGATTGCCTGCTACTACTGCTTCATGACAGCTAAGGTAAAAGTGGGGTTCTGACATCATAGCGCTGTGGACAGACCCTCTGTCTGGTCCCAGATCTCCCTCCTCTTGAACAGAGCAGGGAGGGCATCATATCCCAATCCTCAGTCCTCTGAGCCTTATTCGCCTCTTCTCCTTCCCCTCAGGAACAAGCCAGGTAGGAGGAATAAAGCACCCTGAGTAACTGAACACTGTCATCACCTTCCAGGGTGAGCATTGGATTTATCTGTGAATGGAAAGTCTTTGAATGGAAACAGGAGCCTGTTTGCCATAAGGAAAATACTCTTGAAAAGTGTTTTTGCTGTGGAAGATACGAGTGAACTGTTCCCAAAACCTCAAACTCCTTCCGCCTTTGTATCAGCAAAAAGTGCAGGTATGTTCTCGGCACCCTAGTGCTCTGCTTTCAGTCCCACCTTGAGAGGAGAGGCTGCTTTCCCCTTTCCCTCCATCGGCATGGGCCCACTGGTCATCTGCCTTCTTCCAAGAAGGGCAGGAAGGAGCATGGTCCCTTTGGGGGTGCCTCATCCAGCTGCAAAGGTCAGGGAGGAGGGAGCAGAAGGCTTTTCTCTCAGAAATTCCTATTTCCAACCGCTTCTTCCCACCCTTAGGGTCTGGGCAGAGGAAAGCAGGGCCTGATTGTCGTCGTNCGCCGCGCCCCCCCCCCCCCCCCCCCCCGTGCCGGGAGCCTCGAGGCAGAGTGAGCAGGGACTGGAGGCAGGAGGAGGGAGTTGTCTTGGATAAACTCCAGGTCAGAGGTGAGAGGGGCCTTGTGCCCACTTGGAAACCGTGGAGGGGCAGAGGAGAGGCCTTTCCCCAGGCAGGAGACTCCTTTGCTCCAGGACCTCTCTGGCCTCAGAGACTGTTGTGTTTGTCCTCCAGAGTGAAGCCTCCTTCCATGGCCCTCTCGTTCAAATCCCTCAAAGCTAGGTGTTCCCCAGGAGCCCTTTTTTTTTCTCCTGTACAAGATGAGCAAGCCAGGGACAGTTCTTTCCTCTCGCGTTTGGATCCCAGCATTGCCCCATCCCTGCTATCTGTCACAACTGGCGATGCTGCAACCATGTCCCTGTCCTGTTTGTAAGCTGCTCTTGCCTGTGCTGCAAAGTTGCATCTTACGGGTTTGTGTTGCTGGGGTAAAATCCAGAGTTCAACTGTGCG
The DNA here is from genome assembly GCA_013401335.1 of Brachypteracias leptosomus. Classification (NCBI taxonomy): domain Eukaryota; kingdom Metazoa; phylum Chordata; class Aves; order Coraciiformes; family Brachypteraciidae; genus Brachypteracias; species Brachypteracias leptosomus. Next base: position 1,009,820 of record VYZX01021996.1, on the reverse strand, counting down.
GTTCTCGCTCGCCTTGGAAATGAAGCGTTTACTCACCCCTGAGAGCAAATCTCAGCCTGCAAGTTTGTGGTTTTTATTCTGTGTTGTACGTTGAGAGCGTTTAACTCCGGCTTGCAGTGGAGCCTCGCTGCAACGTGCCCGAGTTTCCTCCTGCAGCGAAGCAGTTAAGCGCCAAGTCCCGGCTGGCCCACCGAGTACTCCCCCGTGGCAGGCTGCGGAGTGTCCTCCAGCTCCGCTTGCCGTGCCGAGGTGAGGAGAGCCCGGCTTTCCCATGGATGCGGCTCCGGTCTCCTACCGGGTGTGGTAGCGGCACGCAGGCGGGAGCGGCTCCGCTGCGGCCAGTGCGGTGCGGTGGTGTTGGTCCGGAGACCAGACCCAAGCGGTGTGGAGAAAGTGAGTGCTAAAGACGACTGGGAATTCTTTAAGATAAAAGCCGCGATTCGCTAGGGTTGGCCTCCGCGGGGTGGATGGAGCACAGAAGTCTCCTCGCCTGCTGCCAGTGCCTCTTTTTTTTTTAAAAAGTCCTGATTTTCTACCCCCCTCCTTGTTTCACACTTCTATGAGGGTCCAGACAGTGTTTAACTCTTTCGTCCTTGCAGCAGTAATTAGTGGTTTTGAGACTACCCGTAAGCCCCAGGTGGGGCACGTCCCCCGGCTCTCAGCAGGAGCCTCCAGGAGCTTGCCTGTGTGTTGGGCACAGAGGCGCGTGTGTGTACAAGGAGGAAAGTAGTGGAGAATTTGTGACTTTTACTGTCGTGGCTGGCTGTCCCTGCCCGGTGAAGGTGCCCTCAGACTGCTGCTGGGATGCTGTTCTCTTCAGCATCCAGGAAAACATGGAAACGGTCCCCTGATCCCCTGAACAGATTTGAAGGGCAAAATCTGCCAACTGCTCAGTATATTGATTCAAACGCATTATTCCTCCCTGGGCAGATCCCTGCCCTGGGAAAGGAGCAATCAGTGCAGGTGCAAATAGCTTTTAATTGCAAAATGCATCTCACCATGGAGGCATTTAGGCTGGATATGATGCAAGTGATAGAGCAGCAGCCTGAAGAAGACCAGTAAGCCAGAGCACTGCAGGGGCCAAACTACTCCTATGCAATACCTGTGGTGTAAATATTCATATATGGCTGTATGTCTATGTTCTTCCATATATCCCTGAGATATGACACAGTAGGATTATATGAAGATTCAAATATCATCTGCAGGGAATGTGAAAACTTGCTCTGTAATAGTTCCTACGTGAGAACGCTGCACACTTGCTGCACACTTTGGATGTGAATGTTTTGTGTGTGGACTTGCCTAAAGCCAAGGATCGGGTGTAGTTTCTCACTGCGAGCGAGGCGCTGACAGCAGGCTGTGCGCCTGCTTTGGGGACAGAGCTCTCTGGCCGAGGGTTAGCTGTGTGCTCAGGTGGCTGTTGGACATGAAGTGATGTACAGGTGGCTGGATGAGGGTCCTACAGAGTTGTCAGACTGCCATAAGGTGCCTATAGACTGAATACTGGTGCTTATAGAGTGTTGTGCCTGGGCTGTTTGTTCTCCGGGCCCTTAGATGCGCCCCAGATGGGGCGTTTGCGGGCTCGGCCCGGTCCGGTGGGCTCCGCTGTCCTCCGCGGGGCCCCGCGCAGTGCCTGAAAGGGGCGGACAGCAGCCGTGGGAGAAGCCGCCTGCCCCGCCATCCCCCGCCGCTCCCGGGCCAGCATCTTCCGCACCTCGGGGCGGTGGGGATGGAGGAGCACGGAAGCAATTCAGAATTAACCCAAACACTCTAGAAGTTACTCTGCCCAAAGTAGGGTTGGGGGCTCCTCCTCGAGCCTCCGCCGTGAGACATCGCTCTGGGGAGGGCAAGTAGCCCTGCTTGCCGAGCTGTACCGGGTTTTGTTTTATTATACGTGCAAACGTTGCGCTAGCCCGTAGTTAGGAAGGCACAGCCACCTCCCTTCCGCGGCAAGGGCCCGTGGGGGAAGCGGTGGCCAGATCCCGGGGTGCGGGGGAGCGGCTCAGCAGCGAAGAGAGTTCCGCGGGGAGGAAGGATGGTGGTTGATGAGGGGAGACCGATGGGTGACAGGTCGGGAAGCCCGCTCAGCCGTCGCGCAGCCAGCCCAGCGCTTCCCCAGGGAGGGCAGGAATTGGTTTATTATTACTTTCCCTAGGAAAAAAAAAATCAGGCTTCCTAGGAAAAAAAAAATCAGGCTTCCTAGAAAAAGAGTCGAACTTTCTCCGTGAAACCGTCCTGTTCGGAAATTGTGTGCTTTTGCCGCAAAGCAGCGCACCGCTGCCCGGGAACAGGGCAGGAACCGAGGCCCGCGGTGGGGGTTCGGCGGGGATTTGCAGCGGGTTAGTTGAAGTCCTGCCCTACTCGTGTTTCCAGCGGCGTGGCGCTTGGGGATAACCCCGCTGTGTGAGGCGGCCTCTCCCTCCTCGGGCTTGGGTAGGGGGCACCGCCGGCGGGGCATCCCCGGCTTTGGGCAGCCCGGCGCTGAAGGCACCCGCCGGGGAGGCCCCGGGGGAACGGAGAGGGCTCGGCCACCCTCGCAATTAGCGCTGCTGCTTGTTTCCATCGGCTGCGGTCTGTGCGGGAGCGAGGAGCGCGGCTCTCTTCTGCCGGGGGTCGGTGCGGCGAGCGGCGGGGTGCCCCTTGGGGGGGTGTCCGTGCTCCCCAGCCCCGCGGGTGCCCCTGGCCCGGGCGAGCAGCGGCCGCCGCCTCGCTGATGAACAAAGGCGCGATCGTGTTTGTATTAATGCCCCCCCGCCCCGGGGGGGGCTTCGGGGCAACTTTCCCCCGGGCCGACCGGAGCGTCCGGGCGGGGCGATGCTAACGAGGGGGCGTGGCCTCGCCCCCGCGGCGGCGCCTCGCGGGCGGCCATTGGCGGCGGCGGCGCGGTGCGCGTGGGGGGAGCGGTGACGCGATGCAAATGAGGGGGCGTGGAGGCGGCGGCCCCGCCCCCCGCCCGCCGGGGCTGCGGGGCTCGTGTTCGGCGGCGGGGACAGTCAAAGTGGCTCCCATAGGGAGAGACGGCGAGTCCGCCCCGGCGCTGCGGGAGAGGGAGGGGGCGCGGGCACCGGCAGCCCCAGGGTCTCCCTCTGGCCGTCCGTCCGTCCGCGCTGCCGCCGCCGTGGGTGCGCCCCTCTCGCTCCCTTCCCGGCGTGCGCCCGGCCCCGGCAACTCGCTTCCTGCGCGGCTGAAGGAGGGAGGAGAGAGCGCTTCGGCTGGGAGAGGAGAGAAGAAAGAGAGAGAAAAGAAAGAAAGAAAAGAGAGAGGGGGAAAAAGGGGGGGGAACTTGCCTCTCTTGTCACTGGAAAATGACACTTGATGTAGCAGAGCCTGCCGCAGCTCCCGTTCGTCCTATTGTTTCTTAAACTGCCATCTGAGATTTTTTTTTTTCCTGCTGCCATCCGAGGGGTGTCTTCATACAAAAGGGACTTCAAGTACTCCTCCGGCTTGCGAGCGCTACAACCAGCCCCCAGCACCCCGCCAGCCCCTCCAAGCACCCAAACAAACTGCACACGCAGCAAACAGCAGCAACAAAATCGGGCTCTGATTGCCTCTGGATTTTTTTTTTTTTTTAATGTGCGTGCCTGTGTTTGCTTTCTCTGACTTGCTTTGATTCCAGAGATCAGCTGCAGAGAGAGAAAAGAGAGAAAGAGAAAAAAACCCATATATAACAGTCTGCCTGGCGATTTTATCACTTTTTTTTTTTTTTTTTGAGTAAAGAAGGAAGATTCGCGCTGTTGTTTCTGATTCATGTTTGGGATTCAGGAAAGCATCCAGCGGAGTGGGAGCAGCATGAAGGAAGAGCCCCTCGGCGCGGGGATGAACGCGGTGCGGACATGGATGCAGGGAGCCGGCGTCCTGGACGCCAGCACGGCCGCTCAGAGGTAGGCAGGCTCCGCGCCCCGGCGCCCACAGCGCTGCTCCCCGCGGCGGGCAGCGCCTTTCCCCCTGCACCCACAAAAAGCCGGCTCTGGATCTCTGCTAACAGCAGTGAGTTTCGTGTAGATGTCGCCAGCTAAATATTTATCCTTTTTGTCCCGTAGGAATGACTTTTTGTTAAATAACAGTAATAATAATAAAGGGAGCGGCGAGTTTCGCTAGGCAGGAATAGGTGGGTTTTAATCTCTCTAGCCCCTTGTGTTCGCGCGGAGGAAGGAGTTTTCAAAACTGTTTGCTGCTGATTTAGTCTTTAAGATCTCCAAATGACACTTTCCTCCTCCGATAAGCAGCGAGTTGTGCACGAATGTATCCAAAATATGTTTCTCTACCTCGCTTTCTTATCCTTGTCAGAATCAGCAGCCTTCTTTCTTCTCCTCCGATAAGCAGGGAGTTTTGCAAACCTTTCTCGAGGAGAAATTTAATTCGAAGCCCCTTTCTAAAACCACTGCCACTTATTTTAGATTTTTAAAAAGAAATCCCTTCAAATAGGAGGTGGATTTGGTGAAGCTGCGCCCAGACCCTCTTTCTCTCTCATTTCTCCTTCTTCCTATCCTCTTCCCCGCGGAAAAAAACCCCCAAACAAACCACAACAAAAAAACAACCCAAACCCACACCAAACCCTGATGCCAGAATCGCAGCCTGAGCCCTGGAGCCGGCATCAGCGAAGAAGTTTAATGTTGACATCTCCCGGTGTCTCCCACCTCGCCCCGCACCCCTCCCTTTGGAGCCCTCTAAGGAAGGGAAAGTTTCTGCAGGGACAACCCTGAAATATTTCAAGTTGTCTCCTCGGCTGCCGTCGCGGTGTTTACCCACCACTCCGGCTGGAGGAGGACAGGCCCACAGGACTGAAACTGAAAGATAAGGCACATGGGCGCTGCTCGGGTGACAGCTTCGAGCCGAGTTTGAGAAGTGGCAGGACCGATGCCGCTCCGCGGGGCAACGCGCCGGCGGGGCTGAGCGCGGCTCCCTCGCCATGCAGGGCCAGCAGCGAGCGGGCACGGCCCCCTGGGAGGGTTGGTGGGTGCCGGGGGCTTCGGGCTCTCCGCAGGGCGGGATAGGGTCGGGTCTGTGTAGCGCTCCCGGCTCCGCGGAGTTTCGGCGTGGCCGCGCTGGAGCACGCCTTTCCCCTCGCCCGGAGGGAAGAGCTCCGGGGCGAGTCGGGGGAGGGGATGCTGAGCCCCGAGGGAGCCCAGCCAGGTCCCGCTACGGGCCCGGGAACCAACTGGGGAGGGCTGAGGGGAGTGTGAGGCCGCGACGTCGGGGCTGCCGCTAACTCGCGTCTTTCTGGTCCCAGCGGAGTGGGTCTGGCCAGGGCTCACTTCGAGAAGCAGCCTCCTTCCAACCTGAGGAAGTCCAACTTTTTCCACTTCGTCCTGGCTCTGTACGACCGGCAGGGGCAGCCCGTGGAGATCGAGCGCACTGCCTTCGTGGGTTTCGTGGAGAAAGAGAAGGTGAGTAGCCCGGTGCCCCGTGGGGGCTCGGTCGCCTCTCTCAGTCTCTCTCCTCTCCTCTCCCCCGGGGCCGAGGCACCGGTTCGTCCCGGGAGCCACTGCCGCCTCCTGGGAGCTTTAGTCTTCCCTTGTCCAGGAGGGCAGCCGAGGAGGGGGTCTTCCCTGATCCCTCGCTGTTCCCAGGGCAGGGGAGGGCGCTGAGAGCTGCTCCATCCAGCCCTGGGGGCAACCGGAGAGCGAGTGATGGAGAAACTTCATGTGATACTGTTTTTCTTTTCCTCCGGCCTCCCGTGTCCTCTTTGGCTTCAGGAAGCTAACAGCGAAAAGACCAACAACGGGATCCACTACCGCCTGCAGCTGCTCTACAGCAATGGTAAGGGCTGGGAGCCCCCGGGGTCAGCCCCACCACCCCCCGCCTCCTCCTCGGCTGGAAAGCCCACTAGAGGCCGGGGAGCCGCTGCCTCGGCTCCCCTCCGCTCCGCGCATCCCTGAGCTAGGTGCCTGGGCTCAGCCTGGCCGCGGCCAGCGTTGCTGGGACACGGTCGGCCCCGGGCAGGAGTCCCGGCGGGCCCAAACCCTCTGGCGAGTCCCGGCGCGCTGCCGCCGGCAGGCCCCGCTCCTCACACGTCTGCCTTCTTTCAGGGATCAGGACGGAGCAGGATTTCTACGTCCGACTCATCGACTCCATGACCAAGCAGGTAGGTGCTGCGGGACGTCCGCGGAGGAGGAGGGGAGTGTGTGTGTTGGGGGGGGTGGCAGCCGTCGGGGCGGCCCCCGGGAGCGCAGCGGGGCGGCCCGTGGAGGCGAAACCCGCCCCCGC
>VYZX01021996.1:968981-1003609 GCA_013401335.1 Brachypteracias leptosomus | reverse complement strand
CCCCCCCCCCCGCCGCGAAGCGGAGCGGCTCTGCCCCGGCGGGGAAGGGGCTGCCGCCTCCCGCGGGGCACGGCCGCGCTCCGCGCTCCGCATCCGCGCAGCGGCGGGGGCTGCAGGGCCGAGCCGCGGGGACCGGCCGGGGCGTCGAGGCTGCGCGAAAGGTCCCCGCGGGAACTTGGGCTTGGGAGCTCTGGAAAATACCGGCGACCCCTCCAGCCGTCCTAGTCTGGGCTGGGGCTGTTTTTGCCGCTTAATTAATAAGAATTAACCTCCGTATCCCCAGCCTCCAAACGCCGGCAGCACAAGCCGTGGCTGAGGCGCGGGGCTGTGTTTGTCCGTCCTTTATTCGCGCTGCCGCCGGGTCCGTGGGTTCCGGGAGGAGCGATCGTACCGTGGCACATCTGCGTGTCGGAGTCGCCCCCGAAATGCGGCGCGGGGAGCGGCGACGTCGGGGTTGGGCTTTGGGGAGGGCTGGAGGGCAGCAGACCTTGCCAATGAATTGACCCTCATTTCGAGCTTGTGCTTTAGCTTCCCAAACACAGTAATAACGTGCGTGCCTACCTGTAAAAATTACTTGCCTGTATGAAAACAGTATCTTTTCAAAGACACTGTCTGAACAAATCGATTCTCCCTTAAAAAAAAATAAATGTTACTCTAGCTCTTTCTTCTGGTCCTGTCAGAATATTTTTCTCTTATGATCTGTTTCTTTTAAATAGTTGGGATCGCTTTTAAGCCTTTTTATCCTTAAGATATGTTTTCCCCCCCCCCTCCTAATCTGTTTTACTTGTTAAAGAAAATTCTTAAATTTTATTTAGGAAAAACATCAGGCTTTTTTTGTACCGATAGGAAAAGTCAGTCCCTGCATGTTGTCTGTAGGGAAAAAACTCTTGGCTTGTGTTTGGGTTTCTTTTCTACAGCAAAACATAAAGCTCTAAGGACTGAGTTTGTTTTAGAAAACTCTCTTTGATGGTCCCAAAACATCTTTTCCTGCTATTGAAGACTGTCTTTCAACAGGAAAAAAAAAAAAAAAGGAAAGGGGGAACTTGGGTGGATTTTACTAGGGAATCCACTATGCATCTGAACTCTGTTAAACTATACACTTCCAAACAGAGCCCATTCCCTGTAGGATTAAAACAGGAGCAACAGACCCTTCTTCATAACAAATCTTTCAAAGTATTTGCTGTGATTCCTTGTTTTCAGGCACAAATTTCTTACTTTGTATTAAAAGTGACAAAATCTTACTAATATACGAACTCTTTTTAGTCCTTTTGGAGCTTATCTATTTCACTGTAGACCGTATGAAAGAGACTATCAATAAATATTATCTTTAAATAGCTTTCCTATCATTACGGAAATGCAAAAGCCTCTGTTCATAATCCTGTTGAAAACAGAGCCCTGAACTCATGTAGAGCAGCGGATTCAAAATAATTTTCTTAACAAAGGCATCTTGCATATGAAGAGTTCATCCTAAGGCACTGTTTGACCTCTTGGTCTCTCATTATTATCAAGTCATCAGAGGGTCTTTAGAGAGAAAGGGGGGGAAAAAACCCCGAGATACAGTTTATTTGTAAAACCTACCATGTAGCTTTAATGCACATTCACAATGAAGAAGAAGAAAAAAATCTGTCCGATTTCAGGAAGTCTTACAAAAACAAAGTTAGTGCCTATTACAGATTTTGGGGAAAGTGCAATGGAGCTGAGAAGTGAGGATTAAGAACAAAAGCTCTCTGAACTTAGATTAGAAAGCAAGGAGCAAAAGGCTATTTTTGACGCAAATACGTTTGCTTATTTATTAATTTCATGAATATAATTTCTTTAGGCATGACTATAATTGCTTGTGAAAAATACGGTATTGTCATGTCAAAACTGTGGCATGTGCCGCTCTGAATTTTTTGGGGGGCCGGGGGCTAAATTCTCCCTCTTCTGATATTTTTTTTTTTTTTTTTTTTTTTAAATTCTTTCTGTTTTTTTCAAAGTGAAATTATTTCAGAGTTGCGATCGCTTCGGTTACTGAATGCTTATTAGGAAGCGAAGTACAGCACATGACAGAAGCTCACCCAAACGTTGAATATATCATTTATATTTTACGACAGTGAATTATATAGAAGATTCTCAAGTAACTTTCAAATCATCAAACTGTAATTAAATATTGCAAAGACTGTCTGAAAATTCTTTAATTTTTAATGAAAGTTAAATATATATTGTCAGTCTACTTGAAGGTGTAGTGTTTTAATGCATGACGCTCAGAACAAATTGGATAATGAAATGATTACTTTTAAATGAAACTGTTGCAGAAGTGTACATGTTTCAGCTGGCAAGTATCTCCTCAATACTCACACACGCACATTCACACACTCAATAATTGTGAATTCCCAGACTGAAATTACAGCTACACTGAGGTTTCTGGTGGCAAATTAAAAATCCCACAGAAGCAAAGCTTGAATGAGTTAGGTTCCTCAGATTGTACAGGAATGTATCTGTGGTTTTTTAAATATATACTAAATAATTTATTTTTTTTAAAGTATGGATACATCAGATTTAAACATATTCTCTTTGTCTCACAGTTATAAATTGCAAGATTTTGTACAGCTGCAGATTATTAAGTTAGGTAAGATAAAATAAAACCCGTTCTGCAAATCAGACCTAGGTTTCTGTATATGGGATTGCTACTCATAGGTTTAACACAAATGTCCCATTAACAGCAGGTAGACAGGCAGGGCTTTGCTGTGCTGGATGCTGTGTACGTAATAAATGGTAGCTCTTCCTGCTCCTATAGAGTTCTTGATCTGAGTAAGTCTGGGGTTTGTTTGCGTGGCTGTGTCCAACTAAGAAACTCATGACAAGGGTGGAATACGGGGCTCTGTGTGCCCTGGTGCGCGTGTCTGTTCTCTCTCAGCTGTGAGGCAGCGTGGGGAGCAGGGTTGGCGAGTGGCGGTACGGAAGTAACCAAGAATTTTGTTGTGACCTACATCCAGGGCAGATCTGGGCTGTAGGTATGAACTATGCACACGCTGCCCCAAAACACGAGCTTTCGCTCTGCGCGTGCTCCTCCGTAGCTGGGCTGTTTCCGAATGGGAAACTCAGGCAGGATTGGTCCCAAAGTGCATCATTTCGAGTTATATTCGGAATAATGTGCTTGGCCTTTGGTGGTGGGCTCAGAGAAGTGTTGGGTAAGATGGGAATTACACGCCTCCGAGGGGTCTCGCTACATTCCCAAAATGTGCTCCCGTCATTTAAAAATTGTAACTTCTACGTACAAATCGTTAATGTTGCAGGGAAGTTCTTTCCAGTTAGCGTAACAACGTTCGGCGTCAATACTGGCTTAATTAAATTTTCTTTTATGTTATCTTGGCACCTCATTTTATGTCAAGATCACATTCCTAATGCATTCAAAACCCTGTAGGATCCCAAACTTTATAGCTGTTGCTTTCCGTAAAGCAGCAGCTCCTACCGCAGTAGGTCTGGCTCTAACAATGATGCATTTTGAAATTGCCTGCAAAACATGAAATATGCCTGCTCTAATAAAACTGGAGTTTTTAGGCAAGTCTAAAGGTTTTAGGATATTTATGGAGAAGAGATGCCTTCTATTCAGCTGGATTTTCATAAAGTTGAGATATTTCACTATTAGGAAAGATGGAGGAAATAAATCTAAGATACTTGTTCCCCACCCATTTTTCCTTCATCCGTTCTCATCCATAAGATATAACGGATGCTAATATGGTTCAGGCATCCTAAAAATCATAAGTTTTGCATGATAGCTATTGTCTATTGCTGGGAGTCCTCATGAGTCAAAAATCTTTCCTTCAGACAGACTCTGTTTATATTTTGCTTTTTTTTCCAGTACTTTAACTCTAGATGCAAATGGTTTTTCTGTTGACTTTTCTATCATTCTCTGATGTCTGCAGATATTTGATCAGCTCTCTATTCTGTGCATAGCATGGCCCTTCTCTGGCAGCTACACGCATGGGAAAAAAAAATGTTATCAATAAGTTCAGAGGAGCCTCAGCAGACTCGGAGAAATTTCACACAAACATAAAACAAACCCTAACCCCTGTGATGGGGAAAGTTTACATTGCGCCAGATTTTAGCAGCTTTCTTGTGCCTTTGGTGAGATGTCAGAAGCGCAGGTGATTTTAATTTTCTTGTACAGAGAGGAATGGAGAAGTTTGGAATTTGCATGCATGATCAGGACCTGTGTTTGGGAAAATGTAAACTCATCACAGTGGAAAATGTGTTGTTTGGAGTCTGAGGGTGAAAACAAAGCTGAGGATTTTGGAGAGACTGCCTGAGCCAGATGGCCTGGTGCATTCCCAGTCTGGCAGCCCAACTGCTCCCTCCTGTATAATATACAGCCATTTGTTCTGGGATATTTACGCTAGAGCTGTTTCCATGTGAATGTTTGAAAACCATTAAAAATGAACATATTAGGAGAGATAAATTTATTTAATTTGTGTGAATACGTCGATAAGCAGGCTGTGTATCAAAGGCAGAGGGAGATTGGATAAAATAATTAGATGCTTCTGAATTGTGCATTGAGAGGCACAGCAAGAACTAACCGTCCTCGCCCTGGGACCCAGCGCTGAGCTGCTCGTCCGGGATAAACCTCACTGGGATGAGTCGAAATTTTGCTTAGGGAAGGGGTAAAAACTCGGGTAACTAAGGGTTAAGTATTCGAGGCCAAATAAATGTAATTCACAGTATTTTGTGTGTAGATACATAGTGGATACAAGCCTAATCCTCTCTGGGTGAAATTCTGGCCCATCTGAAGTCAATTGCAAAGCTCCTATTGAATTCGGTGGGGCCAGGATTTTATTTTCTCTCTGTGTGTATGGCTGGATACGTCATTCCAAATCATTTTAGTGCTGTTTTCGAAAAGACCCTCATTTTAATGAGTTGTTCTTTCTCCTTTATTTCAATAAAGGAGATAGTTTATTTTGCAAAACAGACAAGGAATTTGAAAGCGAGTAGATTTAGATGCATGTTGGTGAGTTCTCTCCTTCTCTTACTCTTTTAAAATCAAGGCCATGACATAACTGAATAATATAATGACCATGATCTCATTCCTTCAAGATTGTTTTTCGTCCAGTTTAGAAAGCAGGAGTGCTTGACTGGCAAACTGACACCACGAGACAATTCTGCCCTCAGTTGTATCAGCATAAATCTGGATGTATTCAGGAATAGTTAAGGACAAAATCTGGCTCTATATTTTTCCAACTTATTCATCCACTCTTTTACTGCTTTATCCTGCCGTCTTTACAGGGGAAAAAAACCTGTAGTCTGGACTTTTATATTACTCATTCTCCCTTTTATTTTTATTTTATTTTATTATTTTTTTTAATGAACTCTGTCACTGAAAAGTTTAGGTGCATTATTGGATGCACTTGTTGTCTAGAAATGACTGTGATGCGCTCAATTTAGTAATTTTTATTTGCTGGCAAGCGGTGAATTGCATTTCATTTAACTTTTAATGCAGTTTTATTTGAATGAAAGTGACGAAGTCTTATATTTTGACACTAACTTTTTGGGGCCTGATTTTGAAGTCCATTTGTGCACAAGGGATCGTTACTCACCGTGACTTCTTATGGAAAGGTTACTTGGGCCAGTCATGGCTTACATGAATTTTCTGGGGAAATTTTTAAGTTGTTCAGGAAAAGAAAAGCTATTTTGAAATGCTTATGAAGTAACACTGAGTTAAAACTACATGAAGTAAACAAAAAGAAAAAACCAAAGTCTATAATTTTGCATTTCCTTTGCTGGTGTTTTGTTTTGCAACCCTGATGTGTATTTGCAGGCTTATTTTTAGTTCTGCTGTGGTCTGAGTTTATACACTGTAACTTTCACTTTATCTCTCATTAATGTGATCCCTATTTGACAAAATCACAACGATGCTAGTGCAACAAGGAGTCCTGCTGCAATCACCCTGTTTTAAATCCTGAACTATAAAAAATAATAATGGAAAAAAAAAATTGGGGTTTTTTTTGTTAAAAGAGTAGCTTTTCAAATCTGACAGTTAAAAATTTTCACAGCAGTAACATTGGAGACCTTTCCTGTAAAAATACTTCTGGCAGCTATAATGATCTGAAACTTTAGCAGTTCCTGTTTCCTTTTTGAAACTAATTGTAGAATTAATGCTTCAGAGCGGCGCAGTTTGCAAGGTGGCAGAGTATCTGTAATGCTCTCGGGCAGCCATTCATGGAAGTAAACAGTTGGCACTTTACACACCCGTTCGCACAAGTAAATTGGGACATAGGAATGGGAGTAGGGGATGAGTTGCTCAGAAATGAACTCAGCAATTCCTCCTGCTTCCTAGAATTTTCTAGAAATTCCTGCAGGAATAGGGTACGTGGGAGTATCTGTGCTTAACGTGGAGAAAACAAAATGTGCATGGGTACAACGGTGGCAGTTAAATGCAAATAAAGTGAAAAGCAAATCCTTAATGTAGAGGAAGGCAGAAGAATGTCATGCACGCAAAGAAGGGATCACTGATGCTAAACACAACAGACAAGGTGACTATGTACCACAGTGTTGACTCTGCTCGTTCATTATTGCTATTTAGTTGAGTTATTTAAGCGGGTACCTGGAGGTTAAGTAAGCATAGCAGCAGGAAGAGAAGAGGAAGAGAGAGGGGAGGGGGGAAAAAACCCCCCTACATTTTGTGTTCTGGTTTGTCATTTTTAGTTGCCAGTGAAGCCAAGGAAGCACAAGATAACCCATACTGGGGAAATTTATTTTAAGATTTGAAGGTCTAAGATGAATGAGCCAAGTCCAGGAATCTTCTCTCAGCACTATTCCCCCCATGTCACACTGTCGCTGTCTAGAGGTCAATGGGGACTGGAGGTGTTTGTCTCTACTTGAGGGTAGATCTGCTCTTTGCCCCCAAGCTCTTCACTCTCAGAGGAAGATTATTCTTTAATTATTGAATAAGTCCAAAAAGTGCTGTGAGCTTCCCCCTTGCCCACCTTGTCCCACTGCCAGGTGGAACCTGATGTGGGGTTTTTTTAGAGTCTTTGCAGTGTCCTCACTGACCAACCACATCAGGTGTTTGTTAGTTACTTTGATTCCCTGATTTTGGCTGGAAGAAGCTTCTCCCCATCTTCCCCTTTAGTGCATGGAAATTAGGATCTTCTGAACTTGTCCTACCTCCTGCTGTAACACATGGATGGCTGTAGTGCCATCTTCCAAGACTTCTTGCAAACCAACTGTAGCTCTCTTGGGCACAGATATGAAAGTATCTCAAGGTGGGTGTTTGTTGGTATCCTTGCTGTGGGTACTTTGCATGTGTCCTGCAACAAGTTTTGTGTCCCCTTTATAAGAGTGCTGGGTTCACAGGTTTTGTGCCTCACTGGTGGCAATGAGGGAGCAGAAGTCAGGTGAAACTCTGTACCTGTTATTTGCAGTGCTGCTGGTGGCCTCTGTTTTATCTTATCAGCAAAAAACCCACCACTGGCGCTCAGGGTTTAGGGGAACACACATAACAAAATGGAAATTAAAAAAAAATTAGAACTAGTAAAGATAACAAAGCCCCATTCCTGGTATTATTTATGGAGTCATTAAATAATTTTATAATGGGTAATACCAATATTACATATTACTATTAAAATGGTGTTAAAAATCAGCTCATGCTTCTTCAGATTTGTGTCTTGCAATCTGTGCTCCCTTTGTGGGTACACCACCTCTTACCCTTGGTGGGTTACATTTGTAAGGACTGGGAAAGCAGTTCATATAATCTTACTTCATCATACATTAACTTTTTTTCTCTCAGTATTTTCCACACTTCCATTTCAAAGTGGTCTCATTCCATAAGCTATTTCATCCATATAGCATACTTTTAGTCTTTATTTTCAATATCTACGTTACCGTTAGCTTTAGGAATACCCATATCAGAAGTCATTTTATCTTCAGAGTTTGTTCTCCAGTTTCTTCTTTTTAAGTCTGTATTTTAAAGACTGAAAAGGTCACACCAAGTTTAAGGGTAGAGCTGATGCTCAGATGCAGGGGTGGTCGTCCCTCCGAGGCTGGGGCTCTAACCATTGATCCCAGAGTGGCACCCTAAAAGATTTAGGAACTTCAGTGCTACCAAAAGATGCTGTTGCAAAGGCAACTTCTTTTAACTCTTGTTTTGCTGCTGGGGGGGCTGGTGCCTGGGACCAGGGGTGGTAGAAAATGTAACTATGTCCTGATCAGATGGAAACCCAGCACTGAGTGGGCTGTGAGCACTAACCTAGTTGGGCTGTACAGCCGATCCTTCACCGCCACCGCTGGTTCTGCTGGGGGGAGCAGAGCAAACATGGACTCTTCCTGAAATGTGAATACACTGTCTTTACACAGTTTTAACTTAAAGGATTCTCCCTGTGCTATCTCAGAGTCAAATTTCTCGAGCTGGTTGATCCTCTGTTTGTTTTGGTATCCTCTGCTCTGGTAGGGCCTGCTTCTCACTTATTTATATCTCTGTAACTCCAGAGTTGCTCTCTGGAAAGCAGTGGATCAGGAGGTTCAAGGGGAGAATCAGGCCTAGGCGCTTTCTCAGGAGCTACAAGGAAAATGCCTGGGCTATGCAGCTTTTGTAATTAAAAATACATGAGCTCTCTCTTCTGTCTTTTTTTTTTTTTTTTAATGAATAGGACCCAAAGTATGCCAAGCCTTGCTTTTTTTATTTTTTTATTTTTCTTTTAACGCTTTTAGGTTTATATTTTATTCTGAATTGAAAAGAAAATTGTGGTTGTCTTGACTACTAAAAAAATCCATCCTACACATCGCTTGAGAGATGTGCAACAGAGAGGAGGGAATTTAGCTGTACTCAGCTTTTGTTGTTTTCCAAGTGCAAGCCTTGGAGCAGGTTCGGTGGGGACGCGGACTCTTTAGCCTGGGACTTGGCTTGTAACTCTGGCTGCGCCTTTGGTTACTGAGACACATCTTTATTTTCTCCAAACTCCAACTTGATGCACCGCTAAAAATGTATTTTGTTTCTAGGCGATTGTATATGAAGGCCAAGACAAGAACCCAGAAATGTGCCGAGTTCTGCTCACACATGAAATAATGTGCAGGTAAGAAATACCCTGCTTGTAGTTAATTAGTGATGAAAAGATGAACATGTCTTTCAAAATCTAGGTTGAACCTGCAGCTATTTTCAGACTTAAATTTATCTTTCTTGCATTAAACAATCCCAAAATAACACAGTTCAGTGTGTGTAATTAGCAGTAAGGTTTCAGTCGTCACACTTGTTTTCAATTATTTATAAAGAGTTATTCTTAACAGAACGCTACTGGTTTTCATTTAGACACTGGAGCCCACAAAAGGTCTCCTCACCAAAATTAACAGTCAATTACAGTCTTCTAGCAATAAACGTCTCTGTCCCTAATTCCCAACAAAACCTCCTTGGTAAAATGGCAAAATAGTATTTTTTTGTTTTGTTTTCTGGATGTGCATTAAGACTTAAGGTCAGGAGGCCTGTTTTGTCCTGGTTGCTGCTCATGCAAGATCCCCGCTCAGCCAGAGCGGAGCAGGTGATGCTCCTCCATGCAAAAGATGTCTTCTTGTTGTTTTCTTTAAACTTCCCCTGTGCCAATTTGGCTCTGCCCTGTGCTCTCTTCCCCTGAACGTGTCTACCTGGGGTTGGTCACTTAAATTCAGGACAGTCAAATATCTTCTCTCCCCAACACGGTACTTCTGCAGCTGCTTCCTTCTCTTTTCTGGCTGATTGAAACAGGTGAAGCCTCTTCCACTTCCTTTTTACTGCAGAGAAAGCAGCATCCTTTAGCAGACCCCTCCAACACCTAGGAGAGATTGACCTTGCAGTCTCATTAAAGTTAGTGGGTGTTTTTTGCATGTCTGAAAAAATCATTTGTTACATGTTATTCGATGGCAGAAAATAATTGCCTGGTGGAAGACAAGGCGTTCTTGCATAAGCTCATTGTTACAATCAGTCGTTTTAAGACTGTAAAAATGCCATTGCATGCGTTGTAACTTTTACAAAACACATTTACTAAAAAGGAGTAACTTGGGGGTAAAAACTAGTACCCACTTCTAAGAGAAGAAACTTGGATGAGGGTTTCCTGGTGGGGGAGAGTGCTAGACAAAATATTCAGCTGGAAACTTCTCTGTTGGTTGATTTTTTAAAAATTCTTTTTTTAATTTTTCATTCTTGGTGATCTGCATGTTTTGTCCTCCCTGGCAGCTCCTCCCTGATAAAACCCTGCTGGAGGGCAGTGCCCTGCAATGCTAGCAGAGAAGGAGCTGCTCTCCTTGCTTTGCCAGCCACGCAGTCCCCCAAATTCTTCCTTGCAAGATTTGGGAGATTGTAGTTTTCATATAGTATTTTTCTAGGCTGTTTCATTCAGTAGGTTTGGCTTCTTGCAGGAAACAAAAGATAACCCATTACAGCCTGAGAATGGTCAGAGCAGACGGGTATCTCCAAGAGGTGCCTGAGCTTCTGCTGCCATTGGGAGCTGCAGAGGAGCTTTGCTGGTCACTCCTGGCCAGTTCTCCCTTTCCAAATGGAAGTCCAGTCATGCTGACAACTCGTAATTGCCCTAAAATTCATTGGCCCAATTAGCACCACTAGATACCTAACTAGTAACAATTCATGGAAATATTACAGGAGGCCCCTGACCTGATAAGGCTGAAGTGTATGCTTTGCTTTTCTCTTGTAATAGACCAATGTAACAGTGGGGCTGTTCACATGAGTAAAATTAAGCACATGCTCAGGTGTCAGCAGTGTCAGGGTCTGAATCTGCTGTTAGTCCTGGGTGATGTACTCTCCTGATTCTTAAATGGCAAGGTTTTGAGGTAGGAATTACATCTACCTGCCACTCACTGAGCCATCCGTGCAAGAGTAGGAATCATCCACTTTAATGCATTAATTTTCTTACAAATACTTTAGAAACATAAAGACTAAGATGTAAGTTGAAACTTTATATAGAGGGCTGAGTTTTAAACAGAAGACCAAAGACCTGCATCAAAGATTTATGGCCATTCAATATACTTTGAGACAAAATTATTTCTGTTCTGAGAATGTGGGAAGATGTACAGTAAAGCTTTAGTAAAGCACTTTACACTTTCTTTGTTCTTAAAATTCACTGAATCAGGAGCTTTCTTCTTCTCCTCCTAATTGTTTACTGCTAGTCCTTGTTTTATGTTTCATAACCATAAGGTGGAGGGGTAGCAAAAAAAAAAAAAAAAAAGTCTGACCATAGTAGGCAAATATTGTGTGCCTGATGGGGCAGGGGAGACATATTCAAATTTCTTACAGCTCATATTAGATATTACTCATTTTCTTCTCTGCCTATACATGTGTAAGAGGGTGCTGTTTGTTTACCAGGCCGCTTGACCCTATTGCACAAATCTGTCATCTATTGTGCAGCTAACGCTCTTTTAAATTGCAAATCTGATGCTCTTTAGGGGTCTAGGAGGAAAAAAAAAAAAATCTCTCTCCACACCATTCTGTTTCTCTTGATTTCTTGCCTGTTGTAAGTGGAAGTTGGGATGTGCTGAATTTGCACCAGGGGTGCAAATGCAGCCTCAATTATAAGCATAAAATTAGAGTCTGTTCCCCATTAATCAGCCCAGCTAATTGCTATGCACTACCATTAGCCATATGGTGTGAAAGACAGCTTGCTCTCCCTAAGATGAAATTTCTTCATTTCAGACATGAAATAGTGAGGGTTCTGTATTTTAAAATAGCTTGTTTTAGATATTTAATTTCTAAACAACTTTCAGCAGTGCTTTCTATCAAGGCTAACTGCACAATAAAACTTTGCATTTATGTGACAAAGCTGGGTATTTATAGTATACTACAACTATAGCATGGCTAAGACAAAGAATTCAAATGTATAGGAGAGTCCTGGTTGTGGTAGGAGAGCGGGGCTGAGGTTTGCTTCAGGTGGCTGTTTATTTCAAAGGATTTCATTGTGTTTTGTCAAATTTAAAAATCTACACTGTTGGCAAAAATGTTAATAGCTGGGGAGAATTCACAGCCTCGGTGGAATTTATTAGTATTGTAGGCAGCATGGGGAGGGACATCTATAGTTAATATTGCCTCAACAGTTTCCATTATGAAACCTTCAGTGGCTTACAGCTTTGCCAAACTTAAACTGTTCTGGCTGAAATGTCCTTTGCAGGGTGTCAGCCTCGGGCTGACTTTCTTTGGAAAGTTTCAGCTAAAATGGTTCAGTGATTTCTGAGAATGAGGTTGGAGTAAAATATGTTTTTTGTCTGTGTAAAATAAAATCTTACAGCTGTTTTGGCGAGGAGCTCCCGTACCTCCATGCTTCGGGGCAAGGAGTCTGTTTGGGGCAGAGGTCGTCCCAACCACATCTTCTGTGGGATGAAACCCACCTCACTGGGAGATTCTGCAAAATCTCCCACATGGACTCGCTAACGACTTGTTAGAGCCTGGCAGCTAAATGATCGGAAAGTCGCATTTGTGCTGGCCACGTGCCACTGCCCCGTAATTTCTCATTGTTCATTGTCCCCACAGAAAGCCTAATGCAGATACACAAAGCAGGGCTCCTCTCACCATCCATGCTCCTGGCCTTCACGCCAGGGTGGGAATGGGAGGATTTGGGGGTGTGGGATATGGGGGTGAGAGGCCATCTCGTGTGTGCCTGCCAGCAGGGCCAGGCAGTGCTGGGTAGAGATGCTCCATCACAGGGAAGAGGAGGAGGAAAGTATGGAGCAAGAAGGCAGGAGGGCAGCAGGTCCCCAGAGAGTTGGGATGAGGACAAAGGCAGCAGCAAAAGCTGGGAGTGGTGGTGGCCAGGGAATAAGGAGGCCTGTAAAGGGGTAGGCAGGATGGGGATGGTGTGGGGCTTGGGCATGAGCCCTGGGGATGGTGAGGGTGGCAATAGGTAGGGAGGGAAACAGGCTGTGGTGGCTAAAGGCTGCATTACTATTG
The DNA here is from genome assembly GCA_013401335.1 of Brachypteracias leptosomus. NCBI lineage: Eukaryota > Metazoa > Chordata > Aves > Coraciiformes > Brachypteraciidae > Brachypteracias > Brachypteracias leptosomus. Next base: position 990,717 of record VYZX01021996.1, on the reverse strand, counting down.
AGGACTGCTTGTTTTAAAAACAAACACCCCTCACCTCCCGCTACATGAAGCATTTTTTTTCAGTCTTTTTCTATGGGAGAACATGGTGTTGTGCGTGACCCACAGCTCCTTGCACCACTTGGGGAGAGGTGTCATGGGTGGACAGTGAGGGCAAGTTCTTGCCCTCCTGGCTGCAAGGAGCTGGCACTTGATGCCTCTCCCTCTGCTTTCAAAAAGCCTTGTTGGGAGCTGAAGGATTTGTGGGTGACTTGGAGAAGCTCCTGCGAATTTTTAAATTCCTTCAGGGAAAGGAGAAACAGTGCTGAATATTTAGGAGCTTATTTCCAAGTGTTAAGTAGGCAAAAAAGCCAAAGCTTTCAAGGGAAGTTGAATTAAAAGCACTTTTTGTGCCACGCAACCAGATCTCAAACTCAGGGCTCGCATGGTGTTATAATTCTCTGCATAGAAAACCTAGGGTAGACAAGGCCTCAGATTCTGCTGTTGAGCGAAAAAATGCAAAAGGCACACTAAGGTTTAAAAATTAATCCTCTAGAACATGAAAGAACATTTGAGGCCTCTTTTCATGCCACAGAGCCACCAGCCAGTGGGATGTGCCAGCCATGCAGCTCTTCCATATCACCCTCCAACTGTGGTGCAAGGAGTGAGGTCTCTTAATATTACTTGGGATTATTGGGGTACACTCTTGGAGAGCCCTATCCAAATGAGGGACCCACCCAATAAGCAACAGAGTGTTTCTCCTGCTCTCAGAGCCGGATTGTCCCACATTGTCCCCTGCTTGCGGCAGGAGGTGAGACCGAGGTGTCTCTGTCTCCAGGCCCCCACAGCTGCCTCTCCTGCTGGGACAGCACCCCAGGAAGGTGTCGGCCTCCCAGCCTGGTGGTGTGTGGATGGTGGTATTTGCCCATCTTGCACTGGGAGCCTGGGAACCTTTGCTCGCCTGAGTAAGTGTGGCAATTTCTGTCCCTCCAGTCTGCTGTGAGAATGTCAGGACTAGCCCTGATTCGCTTCAGTCACAAGAACTGCATTGTCTTAACTTGTGCCAACTCTGTTTCTAATTACATTTTAATCATTTAAAAATGATTAGCAGTTTTTATTGCCTTGTTTGTGGGTAAATTTTCTCACCCCACACATTCTAGCTGCGCTCCAATGACAAGTCCTTTTATAGGCAAAAAAGCCCCCTGAATGGCCACATGGCTATTTACCTACAGCATATTTTATTCCGTCCTAAATTTTAATACTTTCTGGGTGCCAAGGCTCTTGCATTTTCTGGTGGATCAATTGTGGTATTGTGCTGTAAAATTAAGCAGTTTTTTTTGGCAATCCCAAACAATGTAACTTCCACCGAAATGAAGATACCGCACATGTGTTAACTGTGAAAAGTTTCAGCCCTGAGTAGTTGCCTTGAAGCTTTCTGCGGTGAAAAGAATTATGTATTTTCCTCTCTTTGAAAACAATTTTTCTTTTTTTTCTTTTTAAACAGGCTGTTTTTGTAAAAGGCCCCCCTTTTTTGTTATCTTTAGTGTGGTTAGTTGCTTTATTGCTAATCTTGGTGGGTAACTGTATATTATTCACTCTATTGTTCAGCAACACAAGAGAACCTTTGTCATACTCCCAACAGGGCTATTTATATACCATGGCACTTCTGAGGGCTTCTTCCTGCCCTGATGTTCTTCCACCTTCTGGGGAAAATAAAATAGTTCATCTGAGTGTGAGCAGTGATCGCTCCTGCCAGCCACCCAAAGCCGGCTGCTGGAATGTCATTTGGAACAAGCTTGCTGGTTTCCAAAGATTTGGTTGCATGTGGTTGAGGTTTACCAGAAAGTTTATTGAACAGAGAGACGTGCTCAGGTTTGGGTAGGGAGAGCAAACATGGTGGTCTCCACTGCCTGTCACTTGGTGGCACCGTGGGATGGAGTCCCTGCAGCCCTCACCCCACAGGAGCTGCCCAGGCTTCATGCAGCAGATCCCTGGGGACCAAGGAGGGCTTGGGAAGACCAGGAGGAGCTTTGTGATTTTTTTTTTAATTCCTTGGAGCCTTGACTTGAGTGGGGGATTTTCTGTTAAGGGTTGTCAACAAATAGGAGCTTTCCTTGCTAAATGGGTGTTTCCTTTCTGGGGTGGATGGATGGGTGAAAGCCTGGAGCTTTGCTCACCTATATAGCTGTGACTTGTGGGTTTAGATGGGCTACTGGCTAGATCAGGGCAGCTCCCATGTTGCTCGGCCACAACTCTAGGTGCACCAGGAGGAATTCCCACTGTGAACAGATAGGTATATATTGCCTGTGAACTTACCTGCAATGTATTTACTGCTCCTAATGGACAATAACCCCTGACAAGGAATCATCACAAACAACAATTTAACTTCTCTTAGGAAACAATGAGCCACCTTAGTTGAAAAGAATCTCAGCTTCGAGGTCAGCAATGGAGCAGTGCTTTGGGAGCCAGAGCTTATATTTCACATGCCTGCTTTGTATCTGACCTGACGCGGGGCACCAGCCGCCGGAGCTGTGCTCTCCATGGCATTAGCGATCATTAACATGCTCAGGAAACTTGGGGAAACAGGCATGCTCCAGCATAAAAAACCTGCTGCCGATGGCACTTGTATTGTAGCTCCCCCATTAACAACAGCATTTCTTAGAGGGAGAATAATTGTGCTTTAGGATTTTGTGGGGAGGTTTCCCGGTAGCTGAGGATCCGGCTCTGTGCAGAAGCAGGAGTATCTCGTGGATGTGTAGCATAAGCGTTAAGCAAATGTAAAACCCGGGCTCAGCGGGGAAAAAGCTGCCTTACATTGTGTACGAGCATATGCAGGGCAACTGCTAAACCCTATGGAAAAGAGGCTACATATAGGCAGGGCTCCCTGTTTCGGGTGAGCCTTGAATTATTATTTGTGAAAGGGGCAAACCCCCTCTCTTTTTATATTTTCCGTTGCTAACCAGCTGTGCAAGAAGTTAAACATAGTAATTAACCCATATGTGACCCACTACATTTGACTGATTTCCAGGCAGGGACCGAGCGGTAACTCTAGCCGGCAATTTGAACCTACCATGTTCGTAATGATGATTTTACAGTGTAATGGTTGCACTAAATCCTTTCACTTTTGCTCTGTAGCCGCTGTTGTGACAAGAAAAGCTGTGGCAACAGAAATGAGACTCCATCAGATCCAGTGATAATTGACAGGTAAGGACTGCTATTGTTTCCTTCTATTTTTTTTTTTTTCCCTCCTCATTATAATGAAACACCTGCCCTGTGTTGCTAATGGGGAAGAATTAGGAGTATATACGGATGAAATTTTGTTTTTGATACCGAATTAGTTGTGCTTTGCAATTGCGATTGCCATGGAAGGGCCATATGGAGGATAAGGGAGCGACCTGCTCTGTGGAAGGCTCTGCTTCTTGTAACAGATTCATGTGCATAAAGAGGAGATTTTTCTTTCTGACTTTCTGTGGCTCAATTCACATGCTGTGCCAGGGAAGCTTCAGGAATAAAATAATAATAGTTTGTGATTTATGAAATGTGGTTGGGTGCTTATAAATATTTAACTTTTATTTGAAAAATGTTTGAATCATTATCACTTTTAGCTACAGTATTTCTGTTGGATGCAATCCATCTACATTTTAAGGTTTTATTTATGCATAAAAACAGTTAAAAAAATAGATCTGCAAAGTAAGGGGTTTTTTGCTCCTGTTATTTTCTTTGGTTTGAATACTACTTTGACTGTATTGTCAGTTGATTAATTCATTTTTGCCCGTCTTAATTATCGTGCTTTTAAACAGATCCATATTGTTAATCTGACATCACCAAGTAAATCACCGTAGTACAATACATCTATTTTAGTTTTTCCGAGGCACGCGTAGTTTCTGTGCTTGCAAATTATGCACAATGGTAGCCAAATAGTCATTTTTACATTTTAATTGTCCAAACTCATTGTACAAAGCCATGTGTGATAACCAGGTTATTATGCAGCATTGCTCTAGAGGAGCTAAATGGCCATGAGTACTGAAAGTGTCTGTCATCAGCTAGGGAAAGCAATACCCTTGCACTGAGCAGTGAGCAGAGGGACCCTGCGGGGAAATTACCTATACATATAGGTGCAAGAGCATAGAATAGTGTGCTTCTCCTTGCATTATTGTCCGAGGTAATGCTCGCCGTATTGTTGAAAGTATCTTCTGTGCCAGCGTGACCATTTTATGAGAGAAGGTGAAGAGGGCAAACCCTGTTGGGTGCCACACACAGAGAGTGGTCCAGGGACATGGCAGAGCCTTGCCCAGCATTGTGCTCATCCTGACTCCCAGATTTACAGCTCTTGTTTGAATTTGATAAGAAAGTGCATATATTGGAAGCTTATAGCAGATGTTTTGATTAGCTATAGTAAGTAATCCTGAGAACATTTAAATCTCAGAAGATAGCTCGATCCACTTTAACTAGGCATATTTTCATCTTCTGTGAGCATTAGGTAGTACCGGGGAAAGTGAAGGGGGGGAAGAAAAAAACCCCAGTGAAATCTGTATAGAGATGTGTTTTATAAGCATGCTGCAGAGTTGAACACTATAAACATGGTGTTAGAGTGGCATTTTGAGCAACATGAAAGCTACAAAATTCACATGAATTTTTCATTGTCCCGGAAAGTGAGATGTTAAGATGCTAATGTCAGGTTTACAGAAATATTTTGTTTAACTATCTAGTATGCAAAACTGTTAGTTGCAAATCATTTGAAATTATGAAAGGTAGAGATGCTGTCTGTTACACGCTTCCTGCAAAACAAGGAAAACAGTTACACGAGAAAAACAGATTTAGCTTCCTAATAGTGATCAATTTACCAGTCTTTACACAAATTGATGTAAAAAGGTACCAATTCTGAAAACTATTTTTAAAATACAAGCTAAACATAATTTAAAGACAATAATGCAAACCCTACCTCACCACCCATACTGAATCACGCTTGGCTTGTGAATGGGTTAAGCTTTTAAGTTCTTCACTTGGTTTTAAATGGTGACTTTGATACAGAAGGTTGATATGACTGTGGTTTGAATAACATTTGATTTTGACCTGTTCCTGTGGGTTGCAGTGGTATAAGAAATTTGACTCAGCAGTACTGTAATTAGCCCCCCCCGTGTTTTTGAAACAGGATTGTGTTACCTGGATTGCATTAGTGTGGCTTCTATTGTTGCCGCTTCGCATCTGTCCCAGTAGGGTACTTAAAACCTTTTCTTGGCTGGGGCTAGTTCAAACAATTTAGGCCAAATAAGTATGTGCTTTATACAGGTAGTGGCTTTAGTGATGTTTCTTGTGACATTTATCCTATTCAGTTTTTTTTCCCCCTTTGGTTTGGAAAGAATGAAATGATCTATACGGAGCCTTTTTACCTCAAAACGAGTCCTTTAAAATTGTTCTAACATTAAAATGCCTGCACAAGTCAGAACATGTGTTTAGTTGTACTCCATTGTTGCTTACTCGTGCGCACAATTTTTAACCATTATGTCAATTGATATGCAAACCCATATTTAGCTATTTTTATTTGCATGTGAGCTTAGAGAATTCATTTACCACTTGGGCTAAAGCAGTCCCACATGCCTTACACTGATAAAGTCTGGCCTATGGATTTAATCTAACTCTTGCATCAAATCTTACGAATCTACCGACTCTGACCTAACATAGAATTTAATCTATCCATGGGATTTTTGACATATGTGCTTACATGGAAATGCTATCCTTTTTTTACATGCTGGAATACTACTTTGGATTGATTAATTCTTTTTGATGAGGCTGGAGAAACTTGGGATAGAATGTCCTCAGTCTTTGCGGTGGTTTAGCAACATGGTGAAGAGGCTGTTTGGCAACTTCAAGGTTACGTGTGTTGTGGTCATTTCAAACCCTAGAGAGATATGAAAATAATTTGTATATTTTTATTTAATCAAAATGTGGGGTTAAAAAAAAAAGTCTATAGTTGTGTTTGAAATATTATATGAATTTATCCTTTATAAAATTGCTTTATACTTTGCTCTGTTATAGTATCAGCAGATACAGCAGTGAAAGGGACTAAAGAAGTTTATACTCATATAGTGATCTAAATTTTCTCTGGAGAACAAAATAAATCTATTATGCTTATAGAGCAGTCATTTCAAGGAAGTTTCTTGGAAACCTGTGTGTGTCTGAATCATCTTCTTAGTATAGCCTGTATATTTTATCACTAATCCAGTTACATGTGTTGAGATGAAGATCTGATGAACAGGAACTCATTTTAAAAGGAGTATTATTGTCACAATACAAATGCACAATTCCTCCTACAAGTGCAGTGGCAGGGCTGTATTGTAATCACACTTAAAGAACACACAGAGCACTTCCTGTTATTAAATTAAATTCTAGATTGATTTAACTTTCAAATTGTAACTCATATTTGAATTTAAAAGGTTTGCAATAAAATTCCTGTGAAGAAATTGAATAAATTGTAGTTTTATTACCACTCTGGATATCCTGGTGTCCTAACCTTTTTCCTTACAGTTATCTTAGTTCAATAAATAAAACCTCATTAAACTATTCCCATTTCAACGAGTTTATTAAATTTTACAGGAGTAATTAGCATAAGCTGTGCTAATTTTTCTGGAAGACTAATGAGAGAGCTTCCTAATTAGGTTTGCTTTGTAAGAATCAGAAAAGATGATAATGACAAAAGTCACATAGGGGAGAAAGTGGGGCTTTATATTATTCCTTGGTTCAGGATAGAGGCTCCTCTCTTAGCATTCTGTTCTAAACTTTTAAACCAAATTTACCATTGTCAGGACAGATATTTAATGGTGTCACCCGTGCCTGCTGGGTCTTCTTTACCTTTTATGGCTGCATCCAGTAAACAGGAGTCCTACTGACTGATAAAATAGGAATAACCACTGCAATCCCAAATATAGTGGCAGAAAAATCTCAGCGTTTAGGATCTATCCCATATACTTGTGACATTGAATGGAAAAAGGGCTGGAAACAGCCCACTTGGCAATTGCTGGTTCATCCCAAATTTTGCTTCTTCCCAGAGTACTTGAGTAGACTGATGACAGTGACCTGAAATCAGCTTCGCTGAGATTTACCAATACAGATGAGACCTACTTAAGAAATCTCACCACCATCTATCTTCTGGATAGATAACCTTTAGTTGCAGTGTAAGTCAACTGGCTTTGTGCTGGAGCTGCCCCTGAGTGAGACTGTGCGCTCTTAGGTGTCAGGACAGCATGGGGATGACCAGGGCCTATTCTAGCCTTTGTCTGGCAATATATTGAAGTTCTTCACATGCTGCTTTGGATGCAGTTTCCAAGGAATGAGGCTCCCTTTTGGTTTGAAGAGGCAGATTATGCATTTCCAGTGCAATCAGAGTTCTTGTCCATGGAGCAGGGGTGGGGACTCATGGGTTGGAGACTGCAATATTTTTTTTTTATGCTTTATTATCAGATGATGCCAAGTTACATTTTAATGCATGACCTGCTATCAGTGTGCTTTTGATACCTGCTGTCTGGGGTGCTTGGCTGGGCTCTCTGTAATTTGTCCCCAGCACACCCTGCAGCCGTGGCTGCGGAGGGAGCCAACTTACCTACATATGTTTTTGAAACCTTTCAGCCTTTAACCTGAAAAATTTTATGTTTCTGGGTAGGATTTCACTGTGCAATGACATGAAAAGAGGCATGAATGACTTTCAATGTCTCCGTTTTACTGCTTTATAAGTCATCACATAGTAGATTGTATTTTACAGGCCTGACCATCTTTTCATCCTAACTACCAGGCAGGTGGGAAAATGAGACTGAGGAGTGTATCACACTCACTGCATCCTCCCCTGAAATACACTTGTTAGGCAGATGTGGTGATTAATGCATTTTGCAGCAGCTTTCCATGCCTGGAGGGAGGGTGACAGAGATGAAGCAGAGCAGGCCAGCTTCAGGAGAGGTGCTGGGGAGAGGATGAGGTGGGTTTTGCTTGGGAGGGAGCTGCTGAGGATTGCTGCAGGGGATGGGATCAACGCCGCAGCTGATCCCCAGTCAGACTTACAGGGACATGGGCTCATCATAGCACTGGTGTCACAGCAAAGTGGCAGAAGATGCCAGGTGCTTTGGTGGTGGTCCCTTTGCATACCCCATTGGTGGCCATATGTGGTACCTGAACCTGGCTGTGTGGGGTCAGGGGAAAGTGTGTGTGCTGGTGTCCTATTCCCCCTTGCCCACAACGGGGATGGGGGTGCAGGAGGCTGTGGGTCCCATCTGAACTGGTCCTTCGGTGGATTTTGCTCTCAGGAGGGCAGGCACGGTGCTCTCTAATAGACCTCAAGACATAGGTGAGAAATTCTCCTGGGCCTGAATATCTTGCCATTCTCTTAAGTCTTTTACTGGAAAGTGCCCACCTCATTGCTGTGCCCCTTCCAGAGCCAGATGGGAGTTACTGATCCAGCAGGGAGGGAGTCTGGGATGCAGAAACTGGGTGGCAGAGGACTACTCCCTGCACTGCACAGAGATGTCTCCCAGGCTGCTTTTAAGGCTGTGTTGCCTAAACCCTCTGGGCCTCTAAGCAGGGTGTTCAGGCAGGCAGAAGTTGGCCTCGAGCATTTCACGCGAGCTCCCAGAGCCTGTGAACCCGCACATTTCTGAGAGGGGAGGGACTGCAACACACATCCTCAAGGATTTGGTTGTGATTGATGCAGCTGAGAAGCATTACCCAAAACATTTCCCACATGACTTAGGCAACCAAAGGCATGTTGAGCTGCTGTGAGATAAATGGGAGACTCTGATCAGTAGATGCTTCTCACACAGAGATTCAGACATAAATGCTTGCTCTTCTACCAGCGCTCCTTGTGCATGTGGTGTCAGTCCTCTTTCTGCTGATGAAATCACTAGAGCTGGGGGTAACTTTGCAAGGATTCTTGTAAAAAATATCTTGTTTTCAGCCTATTGGGGTTGGCACATCTCTGCTGCCTCAAAATTAATTTACTTTGCTCTTGGGGTTGAGTGAACTTGGTTAGGGTCAAACCAGCTTCTGCTTATTGTTTGTTTGATTTCTCTCTCCTCTGCTTCCAAGTATAAGATTTTTTTTTTTATAATCTCCAAACCACTATGCAAAACCTTAATTTGGTCTCAGCTTCACTCAGGAGGTTTGTGATTCTCTCAGCAAACCTGTTCTGAGTTTTCAGTTTGTTATAAAACCCCAAACCAGGCAAGTTTTATGTGGTTTTGGGTTTCACTGCAAACATTTCACACTACTCTAATAGTTACTTTCTTCTCTCAGTGATGCCTTTTGAATCTGCAGCTAGTGTTTTGGGCTTTATTTCACTGTGATCTTACGCCTGATTATTACTATTTAATGTCATGGTGATGTAACAGAGGCTTCTATCGCAAAGAAGGCTCATTGTGCTAGATTCTGTGTAGTCTCTGGGTAGGTAGATGATCCCATTCCTGAAGAGAAGTGGTTCTTCTGATACAGTGTGAAAATAGAGGTTGAGATTTTCATATGGAGAATAAAAAACTTAGGCTTGTATTGAATGTCCTGGGGATGAGGGAAACTGAAGACCAGTCTACTCTCTTGCTTTTGGCATTTGACTGTTATCTTTAGTGCTCATCCACAGCCCTTTGGGGCTTGGCAAGTTGTGCTGTCAGTCCAGAAAAGTGATTTGAGTGAACACATGGGATGTACTGGACCTGCTACCCTGAGGCCTCAGGGTCAGTGTGTCCATGTCTGTATATCTCTGCTCTGCCTTGGGTGGATGGTGAACCTGGGGTCAGCAGCTCTGCACCTACGGCTTTCAGAGCTGCAGCTGCCAGCAGGTTGGTAAGTCCCTTGAGTTCTTTCTGAAAATCTCACTCTTGGTCAGCAAGGGTTAGCAATTTTAGGAGAACGCACTGGTTTGTCTAAGTCCTCAAAGTCCCTCCTGGAGACCCTATGGGTCTGCTTGTGTGGAGGAGCACCATGAGACCAGGTGGATTACTCTGTTGCTCCATTCAGATGGGAAGATTTGAGCATCTGAGGTTAGAGGTGCTTTAAAAAGTTTGGTTGCCCCTGTACCATGACCTTCTGCGGCATCAGGAAAGCTCCAAGTGTGCTGGTCCCAAGAGGAGCCCAGGGCCTGGCAAGGGGATCCATCCCTTTGTTCTGGTCACAAAACTTCAAATGTGCTGTTCATACCTATCGATTTCTTAATATGAACTCCTACTTCAAAGTGTGTCTTGCAGCAGGGAGGATGAGCTCAGCTCAGTGGTCTCTCTGTCTCCATGCAGCTCAGTTCCACTTCTCTTTCTCAAGAGTGGGAGATGTTTTGGGGAAAAAATATTGGCTTTTTCTCATATGCATATATATGTACACACAGTTTCTGTACTGTGGAGAAATTTCTTGTCCCATTTTAACATCTGATTTATTTCCATATTTGCTGTCATAGTGGGAATGACACATGAATAAGAGCAATAGGGAAATGTATTTGCAGAGATCATCATCAGTTTTAATACAGATTAGCTAGAATTGTTCTGAATATGAAAAAATGTATCTTAGCTGTATCCCAACGTTTATTGGGTAAAAACATAACCCAAGACTTATTCTGCAGAAGCTGAGGTGTATGGGTAGTTTTCTTCCTGTGAGTAGTCACGAATGTTTGCATGTTCTAGCCGCTGAAATCTATTATTATAAGTAATTGGCCACATCTACAAAAATAACTATGCTAAACTCAAATTCACTTCTGTCTGCTGGAAGTATTTAATTTTAATACAACACCTAACTAATAAAGTTAAAGGAGAGTAAGAAACAGTTGTAGGTTTCTGTGTAAATCATGACTGAGATAACTTTCTAGAAATGGATTTAACTGTTCTTGGTGAGCAGCAAGTCTCTGTAGTAGTGGTAAATACAGGCATGAATTTTTCTCTTGCCCTGTAGCATCATGGGTTTTTCTGTAACAGCTCTGGAAAAGTACAGAAAAGCCATACAAAGTTCCCAGTGTGTCACACTAGCAACTTTGCATAGGTAGTTTGTGATCAGAATATATTACTGTATCAAATGAGTGTTTACTTTTTTTTTGCTAAGGACAGTATTTTAGAGTTTGTTTTTTTTTTTAAAGTGTAACGAATAATTTTCTACCCACTTTTTAAAAATAGTGTTTGGAAATAGGTAATGTAAAAACAAATTTTCTGGTGCCATTAATATGCGAGTTATATGAAATTAGTTATTAAAAGGCTTTATTTCAAGTCACTGAAATTATATACTGGACAGTAGTAAGGTGACCCAGATATAGAGCCTTTCACTGCAATCATTGAAATGCCATGAACAGTACTGTTTTGTCTTTGGTTCTTGCTGCCTCTAAAGGTGTAGGCAGATGAAGATAACTTTAAAAAGAGCTATTTCTCCAATTACAAGCTTTTGTCCAAAAGTAAAAAAAGATTTTTAGACTAATGGCATTCATTGTAACAAAATTAAATTCCTGTCATCTGACAAGAAGCTAAGTTTGGCAATAGTCTGGGATTTTTTGTTGGAGATATAGCAGAAGCTGCCCTCTGTACCCTCAGCTTTTCCCTGCGGCAGTGAGCTGGCCAGCCCTGAAAGGCAGGGACCCGAATTTGGGGGCAGGCAAGGTGGGGAAGGGTGGGTGGGCACTGGGTGGTGTCACACGTGGCAAGAGCAGAGTGGCCACCAGGACACGTGGGGACATCATCTCCCCTTTGCCAGTGAAGTGTGGGTTGCCCTTCCCAGGGGTCGGGTGGGGCGAGGGAGCAGCAGCTCCATGGCCACCCCTCGCTGAGCCCAGCCTGGACACCCGGCCAGACCTCTCCGGCTTTGTGACAACGCGGTAAGGTCCAAACTGGCATTCCACAACTGCCATCTCGCTAACCGGCTGAGGCACAATAGTTCAGTAATGTAATATAAAAAGTAATGGTGTTAGCTAACACATCCTTAATAAGATATTGTCCGCTGCTCTGCCATATGCTCCCGAGCAGGCTTTCCCTCTGTGGGGCTTTTGAGTTCTCTCAATAAGATTATTTCAAATACTCTAATCCTGAATCATTGACATGAATACAAAAGCCTAGTGACATCTAATAGATGCCTCTTAGCTTTGCTTTTCCTCTTGTTCCTTTCCTTTTTCTTCTCTTTTTACCTGACAAAAAGCTTACAGACACTTGGGCTCTGTCTCTCAGTACCAGCATGTGGGTCCCCTCATGAAATATAAAGGAGGAAAAAGGGCTGACATAGGGCTGATAAGCCACAGAGTAAAGGACCATAGATTAAAAGTAAATGCCAGTAAATCCTACCCTGTACACTCAGTTGTTCTTTTATTGTTTTCTTTAACTCTTCCAGTGCCATGCCAGGCTAAAAAGAGACAAAAAATGGGTTTAAAAAAAAATGCGATTCTATGCTGGCCTAATGCCAGAGTCCTAAAGACTTGCTGTACACTTGGATTTTCTCAGCTCTCACCTTGACTTTCTAATCAGAGTTGCAAACTGTTTAAGCTAATCACATCATTCATTTAACTGAATGTTTAGGTCATTTTTTCAATGAGCCAACTTATAGGGAAAAAAAGAAAGATACCCCCAATGACATGATTGTGACCCTGCAAAGGATAAATTTTACGTCAAATAAATGCTGGGAAGAATTGATATCCCACTGTGAGTACCTAGCAATAAAAGAAGGATCTTCCTTTTGTTAGTGTTGTTTTGATGAGTGTCAGAGACAGAAAATAATTTTCTGTTAATCTTCTTTTGGACTTTGCCAAAGTTCTCATCTGTTGATTTCAAAATTTGCCTTTGAAAAAAGTTATTGTTACAGGATACAGCCAGTGTTTACAATGGGTTAAAAGGGAGCTGTTTAAAGCACAATCATTTTCCTTCATTTTGTCCATGATTTTGCAGGGAGACTCAGGCTTTCTTGACCAGGATAACCATCCGCTTCCACCCAGTTGAGTCAGGTCTTCTCCGTAATCTCCCTGAATATAATCTCTCAGTTGGATTTTTTGGCATCTGTATCACTGCATAACCATTGGCTGACTTCCCAGATGTTAAGTCACTTTGATAAGTGGATGTTAAAAACCACTTCACCTAGTTCAGATTTTGTAGAAGGATGACACAAGAAGAGGAGAAATGTGTTCTGTATTCATTATAAAGTTCTTTGCTCTAAAAGAAGACAAAAATTAGCCACACTCAAAGCTATTACGATCTGATGGTAGCATCTCGCACAGTCCTGTGTGAGCTGGGATTCAGCTGCAGACGGGAGCACACCCCATGGCACATCTCACTGGGGTTGGGCAGGTCCTTTCCTTCTCCTGCCTGCACATGTTTTGTGATAGCTGCCCCACAGCTGGGATCAGGGTTTGTTTTAAAGAAAAGTGAGAAAGTCCTGCTGCATTACAAAGGAGTGTCCTGTGTAATCCTGGACTCTTCTGGGATCTAGGGCAGAATTTGTTTCTCAAGCTTCTTACGTGGAAAAACAGCTCTGTATAACTTGAGTTTTTTCTTATCTCTGGGTCTTGGGTACTCACTTGCACCATGCTTTGATGTTACTGGGCTCCAGTGGTCTCTGGGCTTTGAGCACTGCTGAGTGAGGGATGTACAGTGGCATAGTGAGAGAGCCCCTGCCCTAAGGAGCTGTCTAGGTAAGACAATCCCTAGGCTACATCTACCATCTTTTTGTTTTTGTTTTAAAGCACAGTGAACTCTATAATAGCTCTGGCATTCTGAAAAATAGAATAAACTAGGCTGTGGTGTAGGAGGTAAACTTCTTGCTAAACCCCACTGTGTGTACACAAATTGTCATCTTATATACCACATGGCAGGAGAGAGGAACTCTTTTTTTTTGAAGGATTGCCCCACTGTGACAATGGTAACTTAATTTGTCAGAAATTACAAGAGCATTAATACATCATGCCCTAATGCATCACTAGTGTGTTAATACTTTCAAAGTCATTGGAGTTTTTCTAATAAATGTCTTCAAAGTCAGCTGGGCATTCATAAATCTGTGTTTTCAGTATTGTAATTGAGACACCTATTTTTCCTGATTAATTCTCGAAGTTTGTATGTAACAGTCAGCCTTGTTGACATCCGCAGCCATCCGCACTTGAAAGAATAACACGCTGGTGGTTGATATTTGTGTTATTGTAAAGTGGTATGATTTGAAAAAAAAACCAACCCACAACCAAAAAAAAAAGGAGACTGTTCTCGGGGAAACAAAAGAGAATTTTGGGAATGCTTTTTGCCATGGTAACCCAGTTATCGCTCATTAATCTGTCACATATGAAACAAGTTCCAGACTACAACACACTTAAACAAGGCAGCATTCCCCGGGGGTTCGCCCCCTCAGCTGCTCTACCTCTTACCTGCAGGGCTCTGTGCAGTGCTGGAAGGGTTAACCATGGCAGAAAATCCCATCATGTGCCTGGTTGGCTCTGAAAGAGGGGGACCCCCGCCCTGCTTGGGCCACCTGGGCTGCCTGGCCTTGCCACCCCAAAAGCAGCTCCCCCGGGAGATGGGGCGTCCTCCCCGATGGGCGCCGCTGAGCTGGCTTCAGGGGCCGCCTCTATCTCCAAAAGGAAGGAAGTTTTTTTCCCTCATTTCCAAGATAAGGTGTCATTCATGAGAGCAGCGTGCTGAACTAATCAGGTTAATTGAGAGGCCCTGAATAGCTCTCATTGAGCGGATCCCTCCTTCCTGCTCAAGGCAGATAGTGCAGACTGAGAGATTACAAGTGCTTTAGACTCTTTCTCTCCATCTCTGAATTTCACACCGATTTCAGGATGACGAGGGTCAGAGAAGACGTGTGACACAGGGGTTGTACAATTTAGCTTTGCTGGGAGCAAGGCATGTGGTTTAGGAGTTTTTTTTGTTAATCATCATTATGATTATTTTTTAGTGCGGCCAGAGCCTCACAGCTCTCCAGATGCCAGGGACACCCTGCTGATTTACACCAACTGGAGTGGTGTAAACTGCTCCACTGTTTTGGAAAGATGGAGAGGACTAATCCAGTCCCATGATTGGCTTTAGACTGACCTGCTCTTGAGTGTTGTTAATATTAAAATTATTTCATACCTCACTCATGGCAGGGCTGCAGGAAACATTAATTTTAAAAAGATGTTTTCAGTGTTTGAAGCAGATAGCAGTTGGTTTTATTGCTTTTATGGTATCATTTCCCTTTAAACCCTTCTAATCGAAGTGGCTGTACATAATTTTATTCAAGTTTACCAGAACGTGAAAGCATTTCCCTCTGGATGCTCTTGCCAAATTAGGAACATCCAGGCTCCAAACCTCACTCTAATCTTCCTACTTGCCACAGTCTATTACATTTTCTTTGCAAATATTGTAACTATTAGAGTGCAGGAGAGCGAATTTTCAGAAAAACAAATTCCCCAAAAGTAGTGTGTGTCCCCCCCCTACTTCTCCAAGCCAAATGGGTTGCTTAGTTTGATTTAAACATGAGTATTGTTGGCCCCTGTTGGCCTCCCTCCTCCCCCCAACTTCTTTTTCCTTGGAAGTTTCAGGAATGACTTTAATTATCTCTACAATCAAATTCTCACTGCTGTCCCTGTGAAAGCGTGTAGTCATGGATTGCTGGGATTATTTTCTTTAGCACTTGGGGATAGAGAAACTGGTTGTTTGGAAATGAGAACCAGCTGGGTTCTCAGAGCTGGCGTTTGGAGGGAGCCACTTTGCACACAAACCCGGCGCTCAGTGGAGTCATGAACTCAACCCCCAAATTACCGACGCTTGCTTTGCCCCATGGGATTATGCAATATCAGGGCTGATTTTGGCTTATCTAATTAATATTCATCTTTGGGGGGCTCCTGCCAGAGCTTGCCCTAACTCCTCACACAAACTTTATCGAAGCAGCAGTGTACCCTGTGGTCCCATTCCCGGGCTTCACCTGCCTGAAACATGGAAATTAAAATTAAACCCCCTAATGCTTGATAACTTTACATCACACGTGTTCTGCAGATGACAAATAATCAGGTAAAAAGAGATTAGTACAACAAAAGAAAGAGCAGAGATAACTTCTATTATCTTACATCTTTTGTTGCCCTAGAAGACAAGCTGCAGGGGTGATGTTCTTCCTTTCTTTCCAGCTTGGAGAAATTAGTTATTTGTCATACCTTATTAATCTGTTTTAGTGCCAAATTCAATTTGAAATTAGGACCATACGTCTAGTCAGAAATTATATGAGCTATGCTTTCAGCTGAGTATTTTGTCACAGGGGAAGGCGCAGAAATCTTCTTCATTTAGTTATGAGGATGTAAATTTGAAGATATTCCACTGGATTTAAGGCAGCTGCTCCAGATTTGTACCGTTTTAAGAGAGAGAAGTGTTCATTCTTTGGAATACAAGGATTTGTTTTTTATGGTTTATTTCCATTTTAAAACATAGATATAAAATACATATTTATCTATATAATTTTTACTTTAAGGGTTCTCTCACCCTTGTGCACACTTGCCCACAGCTTGTGTTTTACTCTAAACTGTTGTTAGGTTTACATTTGAAATTTTGACTTTTCAGTGTTTGAAATGAAAATGACTAAATCTGTAGCTTAGGTAAAAAGTCGAGAAAAGAGGTCTTCCAGATCCTTTATTAAAAAAAGTTTACAGCAAAGAAAATGATTGATTGTTGAGCTTTGAGCAGATACTTTTATATGATTTGATTTCTTTAATGCCTGAAATATAATGATTTTGAGTCTATTAATATCACCTTTAGCACAACTAACTTGTTTTTTGAAAGATGAAACCATTTAGCTTTGAACATGCTTAGATCATACCATGACCTAAATACTCTCATGTATCACACACACGTTGTTTTAGAGTTTTACGCTGAAACAAATATTCTGCAGCCACATGACGCTAACATTTGAGAGGTTTTCCACTTCCACACGTTTTCTTCTGTTGAAACATTTATTCAGCGTTTCAATTTATCACCTTATATGTATGTATACACATTCTCAAATGCATACCATGGTTTCTTTTTTTTTTTTTTTTTAATCTGGATTTTCCATTTTTTTCCCTCAACAAATAAATGCTGCATTTCCAGTCACTCAAATTTGGACAGAATTTTACTTCCTGTTTCAAAGGTCAAGGAAAGCTGACCTCAACAGCAGTGTTGAGGCTGCTGAATTATTCATATCATTGACTTTGTGTCAGCTTCCACATTTGTGCAGAGGGATGTTTTATTCATTTATCTCATTTAGGGACCTGCTCTGCACCTGTTTCTACCATTAAGTACCCTGTAATTTGCATTTGATGCTAATTTAGTTTCATATCAGCCTGGTCCCCCCTTGTTAATTTAATTTTCTAAGACCCTTTTCATTACAGTAGAAATGTTTCCCTCTTTAAAGCAAACATCTATACAAGTAATTGTATAAACTGCCTTTTAAATAATATCTTTTAGAAGATTCCATCGTTTAATTCCTTAATTCCTATAATTAGCCATGGTTTGATTAATGTTTCAAAGGGTTAAATTAAAATGCAGAATTACTCAAATGCATACTTGAATAATTTTCTCTCTGCTGATAACAGTTTCTGCATTGCTGCTTTTATTCTACTTGTGATTCTGAATATTACATGTACTAACAAGCACTAATTTTTCTTATGTAGTGATTTTCCTCTGCTAAGCGATAGCTGTTTTTAACATATAATTGTTGGAAACTCCATATTGCCAGTGGGATACTTAATTTTTTTCTTCTGATTGATTGTAAACAGTTAAGGAGAAAGGCTGTGACTGAGGAGCTGTTCTAGGTTTCTTTCCAGATTGCAAGAAACTTAAAGAGATTCTTTATTTTGCCAACAAACATCACTGCTGTGTTCTCACAAACAGCATGATTAGTGCCGATTGCTACACAGAATGATTTGGAAATATTTACAACCATTGTGGATTTGTTTGTTTGGATGAAAATTTACATATGCTGTGATCCTACAGAGCAAAATGTTCTGTAATTGTCACCTCCAAGCCCATGTATGCATTTTCAGTGCAAGAATATGGCACCAGGGTAAATAAATGACCATAGGGGCTATAGTGGAAAATCCAGTGGAAAAGTCCCTCCAGTCCCCTGAAAGTTTATTTAGAATAAGGCTGGATAACTGCAGCTGGGGGTGGGCACTGTGCTCCTGTCTCCCCGTGTGCTGGGGCTGGGTGATGGACATCTCATCCCCTCCTTCCTCAGACAGGGAAAAATGTAAACGGCCACTCTGGGCTTTCAGAGGTACTAACCCCCTTTCCTCAGTGGGTGTCAGAGATGAGGATGAGGGGATCAGTAGAAAGGCAGGGCTGGGAGAGGGGGCAGCTGTGTTCCGTTACCCCCGCAAAACAGCTCATGCTAATTCCTCCCTCTGTTTACAATGAGGGGGGATCAGGGCCTCCATTTCAGGGAACCATCCCCCCAAATCCTTCCATGCCCTCCTGGGAACAGGAGGAATTTGGTGTTTGGCTCTGCTTTGCCACTTGGTGAGGGTGTTGGGCACCCAGCCGAGGCTCTGAGCTGGTGCCAGTCTGCTGCTGTGGTGCTGCATGTGGTGGGAAGGGGGCAAGTCCAGCATATAGGGTCAGCTTTGCCCCACCAGAATGTGACATTCCTCTTCCTCCAAGTCCCTCTGATGTCACAGAGAGTCTAGGGTGAGATGCCTGCAGGTTTGGGCTGAAAGGAGGCTGTTCTGCTCTTCTGCTTTGGGTGGAGCATGGGGGCTCCCTCTGCAAACAGTGCCCCAGGATGTGCCAAGGACCAGGCTTGGCTGTGATAGTCCCAAGAGTGTGTCTTATGTTACATGATGTGCTGCTTAGATGAGTCTGAGACTTGGGCTCTGGAGCTGCTAATAGCATGAGGATATATAGGTTGAGACAAGACCTCTGGTTTTGCGTTGCTGATAGGACGTTTTACTTTTATTCTTTTTGGTTGCAAACATGTCTTGCAGGCTCTGTTTGTGCCGGCAGAGCCCCTGGATGCTGGTGGCAGGGCCCAGAGTGGGTTTGTGTTGAGGGTGCACTCCTGAGCGCAGCTGGTTCTGGTAGTACCGGGGATGGCTGATGGTCGGGCATGAACCCAAGGACCTGCAAACATCACCTCTCTGAGCAGCCCCCACATTCAGATATTCATAACTGCTCCCCTTTTATTTTGTCTTATACTCACAATAACGGTCTCCAAGCTGGGCATTTCCTGAGTATTAATGACCAGCTGGGGTTAATGGCCCTTGCTTGTGCCTTGAGCCATCAGCTCCTCCCGACTGGTCATTAATTCCCAGGAAAAGCCCTCTGTGGAGGTCATTATTGCTTAATTATCTCCATACACTTTAATGCCAGTTTTGACAATGTACAGTCTCATACTTTGAGTTATAGGTACTTCATAATTCATTAAATAGCTTATCATTAAAACTGCAGATGATCTTGATTATTATTTATTAATGTTTTCCCTTTGATTTTTTTTTTTTTTAATGTGATGCTCCTGCGCTGTAGTAAGGAGGGGACAAAGGTAGATGGAGTATGGCTGTGATGCTGAAAACTGTCATGTGGTGACTCTTCCTGTCTGGAGGGGTCTCCCTGGCTCTGAGAGGTCCTGAAGGTATCTGCCAGCAGAGCCCAGACCTCAGCTCTGAACAAAACTTGCTTAGCTCCCAGGGCCAGCAGACAGACTTGGGGAGGAGGATGATGGCCACCTCTGCTGGAGCTCCCTGTGCTGGCCCCATGCTGTGGAAGAGCTGGAAGGATCTGGCCCACAGTTTTGGCCTTTCTCGCCTCATTTTTCTCCTCACCCTGGATCAGACAGAGGTTTGGGGTTTGCTCTGGGAGCCCTTTCTCACCTTGGAGAGTTGTTCATGTGGTGAGCTCTCTTGAGGTTCATGGTTTGGCCCTTTCTCCAGCAACATTGCATTGATGACATGTTTCAGTGCAGTTAGGTGGTGTGGAAAGAAAGTAAATGGACAGGCTTAGTGGAGGGACTTGAATTTGTGCTTTTTAACAAGACTGTGCATTTCTTCCTCCTGGGAGAAGCTTATCTTTCCATCACTCAGGTTGTCCCTCTGTGTGGCATGACAAGACCTGCAGCTGCTTCTGGCTTTGCAAGAGCAGAGGCTCAGGGCACTGCCTGTGTGTACGTGCTGGGGAACGTCCCATACACAGCACAGCCCAGATGGCTCTACCCTGGGCTCCTTGCTGAAATCATGACCTGCAGAAGAGGCCTGAGGAGCACTGACATGTTGTGGCGCCCTCACTTGGGTAATGCTGGCTCTGGGGGAATTGGCTGTCTTATTCACCCCAAATGGCCTAATCCTGCAACCTTCTCTGGTTCTCCCCCATTTTCCATTTTTTTCACTAGGCTTTACAAGCAAATATCTGGGTAACAGAACACTAAACTTTCGTGTCAATGGTTCCTCTGAGGTCTCAGCCTGCAGGAGCCCTGGTCAGCACTGAGGGGGGCTCTGATCTGCCTGGGGGAGCCCTCCTGGACCAGCTCGGGGCCACGGTGTTGCCCCACGTTTGGGGGAGATTGTAGCAGCAGGAGGACTCCATCAGCCAGAAAACCCGTTAGGATGTTTGCTCCCCATACTCAGTCATCACTTGTATTTCTGTTGCTCTCCCCTGACAGCACCGATGTGTTTAGGCAGCAATAACACAGGTTTGGAGCCGTTTTCCCCATTACCTGCGTCTCTGTTGGTTTTGTGTTTGCTGGAGGAAAAATTGTGTGTGGATGTGGAAATACTGGCCCCATTGAGCTGTGCCATCGCCTTTGGAGGAGGCCAAGATTTCACCCACCGTATTTGCTTTTCTACCTCTGAGCTGTGTTTGTTTACAAAACCTTCTTCTGAACTGCTATAAACCGCCCAACCGATCTGCCTCCCAGCCCCAGTCTGCTCTGGCCTTCTCCAGAAACCAGTCTGTTTTGATTAAAATCATAATGTCATTTGAAAGCAGGGAAACAAACAAACCCAAAGCCTTGTGCAAAGTTTGAAAGCAGCACGTTGCTGCTGAGAAAACAAAACACAACAAAACAGAACAACCGAAAATCCCAAATCCAGACTCAACGGGTCTCCTGTTCACCACTGGCAGGAGCGTCCAGGGCCTGGAGCTGCTGAGGAGCAGCACGGGGAAAAAATAAACCAGAGGGCAAAAGGGGGCGATGCCATTTATTTATTTATTTNGTCTATTTTTACCTCTTAAATGTTTTTTTTATCCTTTAGAAATAACTATTTTTTCTTTTCTTCATTTCTTTCTCTTTTCTCTCCTGCTCTTTTATTTCACNGAAAACAAAACACAACAAAACAGAACAACTGAAAATCCCAAATCCAGACTCAACGGGTCTCCTGTTCACCACTGGCAGGAGCGTCCAGGGCCTGGAGCTGCTGAGGAGCAGCACGGGGAAAAAATAAACCAGAGGGCAAAAGGGGGCGATGCCATTTATTTATTTATTTAAGAGCCTAAAAGATTGATGGTGCAGCTAAATAAGGAGCGTGCTCTATTCTACACCCCTGCCGTGTGCCAGAGCCAGCGGCGCGCAGGGCAGAGGGACCCGGCAGGATTGGGGGAGCCGGGACGCGCCGCTGCTCGTTCTCTCCTGTCCCGGTCCCGGCGGTGCCGCTCTAGGTAGCTCTGAACCGGGGCTCCGGTCGGTGTCTCCCCGCTGTATACCCCGGCCGCGGGGGCTGCTGTGGGAGCCCTCCCGGGCGGAAAGCGCCGGCTCCGCGTTGTCGCCAGGGGGGCAGGAGCGGCGGCAGCCGGTGCAGGGAGCGGAGCGGAGGGGAGCCCGCGGCGGCGCGTGCGGCGGGCAGCGCGTCCCCGCGGGG
>VYZX01021996.1:896402-968952 GCA_013401335.1 Brachypteracias leptosomus | reverse complement strand
CTCACTTCCCTCTCCTCTCCTCTCCTCTCCTCTCCTCTCCTCCCCAGTTTATGGGAGGATTCTTCAAGGGGGTTTTCTTCTGCACAGTATGTTCTGTATCTTCCTTTTACATTGTCACCTCTGTGAAAGAAAACATTCTTTCTTTGTTAAAAGTGGAGAAGCACAGAAAAATTGTGAAGTGTGAGGAATGTACAATGCTTCTTCCCTTTCTCAACATCCATATAATTACTGTTAAGCCAAACCAAAAAGCCTCAGGCTGAGAGATCACCAGAGTAAAGTTACATTTCGCAAGACGAAAACTGAACTTAGTACTTATAAAAAAAACAACTGCTGACCAATTCTATGTCATAGACTGAAAAAATACGCATGATACTTTGCTAGGGAAAAGCAGAGGCATTCAGGTTTGTTACCATATGGAATATAAAATTAGCTTTATTTACACTTACTTCTTTCCTCCTGCTTTGCGGAGAGCAAACTTAGCTATTAAAACTCTTGATATGTTTGTTTTTCAAAAAGAATAAATAGCACAAATAAAGAAAACATTGGGGCGGGGGAATAGATGTGATGTACAGTGATGATGTTGCTTTTTTTTTAAGTTTTAATTTCAGAGTGGGAGCACTGTGAGCTGTGTTGGATGGGAAATGTATTCATGCAATGAAAGGCTGCATTTGAATGCAGCTTTTTTGTTTACATTTTCAGCAAAACCAAGATGACACAGCTGGGCATGTTCAAAGCGAAATAAAAATAGGAATGAATAAATAAATAGTAGTAAAGAATAGTAGTAAATAAAAATGAAATGAAGCGAGCGGCGTGCTGAGCCTCGCGGAAGCACCTTCCGCCTGCCTGAGCCGCGTCGGTCTGGGAAGGTGGCGTGAGCCGGTGGCCGGGGAAGGAGAGAGGGTGGTGGGGTGGAAGGGGAAGCCAAGGGAAGAGGCTGGTGGGGCAGGAGTGGAGTTGGCTCTTGTGCTGTAAGCTCTTCCTCCCTCGCTGCAGCCCTATAGCTTTAATGTGCCCAGGTAGCTTTGTGCTGCTGGGAGCGGAGTGTTTTCTTGCATGTTTTGAGGTATGATGTTCAGTTGAGAAGGGGAGGTTTTGGCTGCCCGTGCCAAATGCTATGTAGAAACCTCCTGGCTACAGGCAGAGGAAGAGGAGGGGATGGGAAAACCAGGGAGGCTGCTGGGGGGCTGGGAGCTGTAAGAGAAGAAGAGGCTGGGAGACCTGGAAGTGGCAGGCAGACAGAGATAGATAGCAATTAGAATCTAGAAGCAGACTGGGAGATAAGAAGTCACTGAAGATTTACTGTATGTATATGGACAGAAAGAAAGAGCAAGTACATTGGGAGCAGAGAGGGAGGTGTGTACGCACAGTAAATCTCCAGTGATGCCATATCTCTGGCTGCTTCTGCATCCTAATTGCTATCTCCTTGGCTGCTGCTTTCTGGCCTCCAGCCGCTTTCTCTCCAATTCCCTTCTTACCTCCAATGCCACCTCCGTGAGCCAGGATTAGCCCCCCCCATACTCTTTATGGCTGGGCAGGGTGCTGTTCTCCCAGCATGAGCTGGAGTGGTTTTCCTAAGCCTTCCATAATTTATACTTTGTTTTCTGGGGCTTCCAGTGAGCCCTGGGAAGCAGAGAGGAGCTGTAAATGCCATGTGCTTGCTACTTGTGCTAGAACTTAGGGGCATAGCTAGGTGACCTGCACAGCTCGGCTGCCCTGGGGTGTTTTCCCTACCAGCTGGAAGGCCCTTTTGTACCAGCTAACCAGGAATCAGGCAATTACATTTGTAATGGGGGAGTTGGAGTCTGGTCACCACCCTAGGGATGAAACGCAGACCCAAGCTCTAGTTCATGCTCTCCATGACAGCAATGATCTCAGGAGAGTTTGGTCACAGGCACCACTCTTAAATTTACTTTTAAGATCCTGCTCTTCACCCAGGAACAACTTGGAAATGTCTGAGTCTTTGGAAAGATCTTTCCTCTCCTTGTCAACGTTTGTATCCACATAGTTTCATGTGTGATTTTTCTTGGGTCAAATTCTATTTGCTTTAGCAACTTGAGTAGCCCCAAAGACCCTCTCACAAGGAAGATTTACCTCTAGGTCAAAAGAATTGTGGTATCTACAGTATTGCATTGAACCTTGCATGGTTTTAACTTTCAAGGATTTTTTTTTTTCCCTGCCAAATAGGAATAAATGCCTCTTTGAAGTGGAGTATCTTATTCTTTCATGCATTTTAGAGATCATCTTCTGATTTGTTCACACTCATATTAGTATACCAGTAATGCTTAATTAGAATAGTTTTATATCAAGTAAATATTTTCTTAAATGCATAATTGATTGTGTAGGGAAGGAAGAACTGCAGGAATGGAAATCATACATCATTTCATTATTAATGGCAATGTCTAAATAAAATGCAGACCTTGTCATATTTAATGGATGGCTGAGTCCATTCTGCTTTAAAACGCAAACTGTTTTTTTTTTTTTAAAGGTGCCTGCACACTTTCAGCCAGTTTAGGTGGAATCTAATATTTCCATAACTGTGTTTGAGGGGTTTTAAGTTTGTAGGACCTAAACTAGGTTGTCTCAGAGCAAACCAATAAGGAAATGGTCTTGGCATAGGTTTGAAAGTTGATATTCTCTTTAAGAGATTTTTTCCCCAGAATAAATTAATGTAAGGATTTTCTTACAAACTGTATAACACCTAATGAAGGTTTTTTCTATTGTATATAAGATTGAAGGTGGTGGAGCTCTGCAGATTTTCACTGGTCCATAGTGTTACCAAACGGCAAATTCTGTTGCTTATCCTTTTATTAGCTGGAAGGGTTGATGAGCGATGCTGAGGTCTGGACATGCTCTGTGCAGCACAAGTCAGCCTGCCCCAGCCACTAAGAGCCTGGGATCAGGCAAAAGGTATATGAGAAGTCCCATAACATCAATGGGTTTAAACATTAGAGGGAGGCAAGCAGGGGATGGGTTATGAAATGAAGACCAGATCTGCTACTTGCTCAGTTCCTCAGCTTTTGGCTTCAGTGGGGATGCCTGGGGCTGTGTTATGTTGGCCTCTACACACAGAAACCTTGGGGGTTTTCCTTTGCACAGCAGAGTCTGTATTGCAGCCCAAAGCTTGTCCACTGGAGAAATGGTCTCCAATGGACTGAGGTGGGATAGATGCATGGCTCTGTCTCCTGGGTGCAGTCCCTCTGAGCTCCCATGGAGAAAGGTTTCCTGAGGTGGTTGCATGCTGGAGGCACAATGTATTTTCTTGACTTTCTTATGTCTTATGGACCATCAGTGTGGCATTGGAAGCTCCTTTCATCAGAGCTTCCAGATTTTGTCTCAGTGCCTTGCAAAGCTAGAGAAATTTGTCATATTATCCGCTGTGTGAATGCCACTAACAACCACATGTTTCCATGACGTGTACAGGTGCCAGACCTGGCACGGGCTGATTTTCTTCTGGCAGGATCACTTGGTCTGTATCGTGGCAGTGCCAGGACAGGAATGGATCAGTGTCTGAGTAATGTGAGTGATGCAAACTGTCCTTGCATGGGGCTGTGGTTGAGGTGATGCCCAGCACGTGTGGTTCCCAACAGTGATGGTGGGAGGGCTGGAGGAGGAGAGCAGGGTGACTTATTGCAGGTGAAATGCAATGGTGGGGAGGAGAATGACTGAACTTGAAGCATCTTGGCAGCCCTGGGCATAAGCTACAGCTGGTGCTTGCAAGAGGATGTCAGGGATTTTGTTCCCCAGCGTTTGGCAGAGCTGTTGTGTCTTCCTTGCCCAGCACAGACCACAGAGGCCTTTAGATCTGAGCTGTGGAGAACTCATGCTCTTCTCATCTCTGAATCTTTAAAATATTGCAAATAGTTCATTTGTTTTAAAGCTTTAAACTCAAGCCTTTGATGTTGCTTTTAGGAAGTTAAATAATAAAGCACAGTGTTCTCCAAACGAGGGCTTTTGTCAGAAAACCTTGCTTTACAATGAAAAGAAAGAAAACATAAATAAATGATACTCAAATATTTATAAAGGCATTCAGCAGATCAAAATGTTTCATTCTGCCTTTATATTGTTACTTCGTGTCTCCTCATCTGAGCTATTTTTTGTTTAAACCATGCAAGGCAAAATGTATTTTGCTTCTTATGTCATTAATTTGCAGTGTTTCACCGAGTCCTTTCTCACAGGGACATCAATAGGGCATTCAAGGGATATGTATGGAAATGTGTGAACGTTACTGCTTTGACTGTCAGTTTTGTGCCTTGCTGCGATGGATGGTGGGGCTGAGCTCAGAGTGGGAGATAAAAGGCTGCTCCAATGATAATATTAATTGTCCACAGGCTCGTTGAACCCTGTCTTTGTGTATTTCTGTTTGGGCATTGCGAGTGTGAGAGATACTCCTGCCCCCGTCACATATTGCATGCTGCTACCTCCTCCTGCCCAGGGAATATGGGATTCCCTGCTCCTGTCAGTGGCAAATCCCTGTCTTCAGCTCCTCTCATCTCAATGGCAGGAGTACATCCTGATCCCATGGCTGTGGGGAGGGAGATCAGTGGCCTCCTGCCTGCTTTCCCCCTCAAAGTCCCTCTGGACTGATGGGGCACTGTGGTAGGGAAAACTGCTGAGGACCCAAGGAAGGAGGAGTCTCTAGGGGCAGAAATTCCAGGACCTCTTTAGGAGTCATGTTGTTTTGTTTTTTGTTTTCCCCAAATAAATAGTTGGCATCACTTCTGCCAGCATCTGAGCTCTTTCAGGTCCTCGTCTCCCTGTTGCTCATGTATTGTATTGCCCTCAGTAAAGTTTGGTCATGGTGTCATTGCCCAGAGGAAAATCCTTTCATTATGTCAAGAGGATGTTGGCCAGGTCCTTGAAACTCTGTTACCATATCCATATGTGCTGCTACACGAGAGGAAAATATTTTGACACTCTGAGCCTGCACTGGGGTTTCTACGTGCAAGGTGTGCTTTGGAAAACCACAACAAAGTAATGAACCCAATGCATTTTAACAGAAAAACAAGAGTCATTGTTCACATTTATAATTTGCCTGGCTGCGGGTAGGAGCTCAGAAAAGTGACCTGTGGTTATCTCTGGGGACTTTGAAGAGTTTTTCAGATGTGGTTCTGAATCCATAGCATTCATTGCTTCCTGTGACACGTGGCCTCTCTGAACCTTTTTTTTTCTTCTTTAAATATAAATAAGTTTTATTTATTTATTTAAGTATTAGCCAAGTTCTGTATTGTAGGTTAGTAAAAAACCCCACAATCAGTACTTGCTATTGAGCAATATTAATTCTGATAAGGCCTAAGCCTGAGTGAGTTGTAGCTTTTGTTCCTGGAAACCCAAAGATTCCTGGGATTCTTACTGGACAATGAGATTATCTATTTTTTTTGTGGCTTTGAATTTAAAATATTAATTTTCTGCTGCTTGTTGTTTCCTCACCCACAGTTCAAATGCAAAAATAGAAGAAATCCTGTTGTTGAGAGAATTTGCAAGGGATTAGAGAACTCTTGACAAACTATGAAACCCATTAAAGCACAAAGTTGTGTTATGTTTGTACTTTGGTAGTTTGATTTTCTTTGTGGATGATGTGAGATGAGAAAATGTAATCTGACCCAACATACTGGCAGTTGGAGAAAGATGTTCTGAACCCTCTTGCTGATCATTGGCAGAAAATGTTGTCCTGCAACTCCAGAGCAACTTATCATCTGGGTGCTTGAATTTCTGTGGTACCCAGCTTTGAGTTCTGGGGTGGGGGGTGTCCTGATTTCCAGAGCAGCCATTTCGTTCCCACAGTCAGTATTTCACAGTTTGGCTTCCAAAGCCACTGAGCTCCACAAAAGTGAAGGCTTGAGAGCTGAAGCACCTGCAAGCACCTTTGGGAAGCTCCTATGGAATGGTGAAAAACTTCTTGTGCTGGAGGAACCCCACCTGGACTGCCCTGGGGTGGTATCTGCTCCCCACAGGTTGTCGCAGTCAATTAATTGAGGCATTTGTTCCTCCTGCCCCCCGGCTCTGTCCTGCAGTGCTGTGATCTGAGGGTCGTGCAGAGTGTCATCAGCAGTGCTTGTGATTAGGGATGCAGTGGAAGGGACCTTGACAGGAAGGTGTTCCCAGCAGCAATCATGTTGTAATGATGCAAGTAAACCTGTTTCCTGACTTGTTCATTCTGATGGGGCTGTAAGACTGTGGGGCCACTCCGCAGCACTTTCCATGTGCTTCCCGGCATCGGCTCGTGATGAGATTTCACTCTGTGCTGCTTTCCGCCCTGGAGTTTTCATGGAAAGGGCCGTCTGAGATCTTTCCTTTTGCAAAAATATATGTGAAAATGATGCCTTGTGCCATTACGTGGCTGTTGTGGGACTTGTGGTAGCCCTGGGCAAAGAGGTTGTGCAGGCAGGGGGAAGCTTGGCCAGGCACAGTTATCTGTTCCCTGCCAGCAGCCTCCAGGGTAGAGGCCACCCAAGGGATGATGGAGATGGTAGGAAGACAGAAAGTGGTCACACCATGGAGTGACAGCAAAGCAGCTCATCTTGCTCACTCCAAAGGGGATGATGCTGTGCTGTCCCCGTGGGATGTACCCAATCTAGTGCTCTCAGGAGGACCATGCCATTGGATGGCCTCAGACCTGTGGCACTGCCTGTGAAGATAAGGAATTGAGGTTGCTGGTTTCTATGGCAGGGAATGTACTTGTTTTATGGTTACTTTGTCCCTGACCTCAAACTGCTGCTTTTAGTTGTGGCTCATCAGGCAGCTGGCCCTGTAAGGGCATCTGCCTGCCTGGCACCCCGAGGGCTGCCCTGCAGATCTGCAAGGCGAGGAGTATCTCTGTGTGTCCATCTGTCCATCAGTGCAGTGCTGTGGGGCCGTGCAATGGAGTGGTTTATCCTGTTGGGCTTTGCCTTCCTGAGCAACGTAAAGCCCCAGAGCCCTTGGCTTGCAGCAAGCTCCGTGTGAGCATGGTGGGGACTTGCCTGGCTCCTTCACGTGGAGACGGTGGGTGGTGAGCGTCCATCTGTCCTGGGAGTGTCAGTCCATCCTGGGAGTATCCCTCTGCCTCTCAAGTGCCCTGGGGCAGCATTGTATCTGTGTGTCCTCTCACATTACAGGGCCCTCTCTGTGGCCTCCTTGGCCTATTATAATACAAATAAATAATCATAACAAAAGCCCATGTGCCTCCTTGGGAAAATAACAGTTTTCACATGCAGATACTCAGGAAGTTAAAATTGGCAGCTCTGACGAGTCCTGCTGATTTGTCCACACATTTATTCTGATATGATGCTTAAATTGAATCAGCTTTCTGCTCTGGCATTCGCAAAACACAGCTTTCCTGGCCCCAGTCTCAGCATAAGAGGAGCGGAGATGGGAAATAAGGTCTGTTTCTAAATAAGTGGGAGAAATATCAGGTATGTGACTCCTCTAATTCAGACAAGGCTGTCTCTTATTGTTTGGCAGTTCGACTGTAGCTTCAGTACATGGGAAAAATTTCTCTTCCAATTACACAGCAGTTTTGTGGTGGCTGAGTGCTATAAATGGGAATGCTTTGCAGCCAAAGATATCTCATTCATAAATCCCACTGTTCCACTCTATAATTTTTCTCTTTTGGATAGATCAGTATTCTGTGGTCATATCAACCACAATCATGCAAGCAAAAATGAGTAGTTAAATATTGTGACAGTCCTATAAGTCTTCTTAAGGCGCTGTGCATAACACAGTTATTCAAAAGTGTCACTTGGTGGATGGAAAGGAATTGACCCTTTACTAGTATTTCCAGTAAAAGCTCTTGATTAAAAAAAAAGAAAATGCTGAAGATATCTGCTCTGGTTGGACAATTTATAAATTCTGCTTTAAGTGCCAATACTGTGACACACATCTATAGATACACATAGATGTCTTTGTGCTATAAAAATGTAGATATGTTATATACTGTTATTGTTTGTATTTGGTTTGGTGGCAAGGTTTTGGTATTGGGGGAGGGGGCTACAGGGGTGGCTTCTGTGAGAAGCTGCCAGAAGCTTCCCCCGTGTCCCATAGAGCCAATGCCAGCTGGCTCCAAGATGGACCTGCTGTGGGCCAAGGCCAAGTCCATCAGTGATGGAGGCAGCATCTCTGAGATAATATATTTAAGAAGGGAGAAAAAACCCTGTGCCATGGCAGTCAGAGAGAGGAGTGAGAATATGTGAAAGAAACAACTCTACTGGCACCAAGGTCAGTGAAGAAGGAGAGGGAGGAGGTGCTCCAGGTGCCGGAGCAGACATTCCTCTGCAGCCTGTGGTGAAGACCATGGTGATGCAGGTTGTCCCCCAGCAGTCCATGGAGCTGAACAGTGGGGCAGATATCCACCTGCAGCCCGTGGAGGACCCCATGCTGGAGCAGGTGGATGCCTGAAGGAGTCTGTGAGCCTGTGGGAAGCCCCCACTGGAGCAGGCTTCTGTCAGGACCTGTAGACCCATGGAGAGAGCCCAAGCTAGAGCAGGTTTGCTGGCAGGACTTGTGACCTACGAGGAATTGACACTGAAACAGTCTATACCTGAAGGAATGCACCCTATGGAAAGGACCCATGCTGGAGCAGTTCATGAAGAACTGCAGCCCATGGGAAGGACTCACGCTCGAGAAGTTCATGGAGAACTGTCTCTCATGGGAGGGACCCCATGCTGGAGCAGGGGAAGAATGTGAAGAGTCCTGCCCCAGAGGAGGAAGCAGTGACAGAGAAAACGTGGTGAACTTACCACAACCCCCATTCCCTATCACCCTGTGACATTGGAGGGAAGGAGGCAGAGAAAATCAGGATTGAGAAAATCAGGATTGAGAAAATCAGGAGCCTGGAAAGAAGGGAGGGGTGGGGGAAAGGTGTTTTTTAAGATTTGGTTTTATTTCTCATTATCCTACTCTGATTTGATTGGTAAAAAATTAACCTAAATTCCCCAAGTTAAGTCTGTTTTGCCTGTGACAGTAACTGGTGAGTGATCTCCCCCTGTCCTTATCTTGACCCATGAGCTTTTCATTATATCTTCTCTCCTCTCTCCATTTGAGGAGGGGAGTGACAAAGCAGCTTTGGTGGGCGCTTGGCCAGGTCCAGCCAGGGTCAACCCACCACATCCTTATGTGCTCACTTACTTTCTACAGCGTATGTTTATGAATTTAACATGACTCTCCTCTTCTATTTGCCGTCCCTGGGAACACCTCTAGCCAGCATGCTAAAAAATGAAATACACATCTAAAGAAATGTTCCCATAAGAGAAATAACTCCGCGATACCAGAGCTTTGCTCTCCTGCACCCATTAGCATTCAGTGCAGCAGGTACTTTATGCAGACCCTGTAGGAGAGACCCGGGGCTTTCAGCACTCCCCTAGACCCCATGTCACCCACCCAGCTGGGGTAAATTGGGCAGTTCCTTGGACCTGAGCTGATTTACACTAGCTCAGAGACTGGGACCAGCACTGAACCTTGGGGGGACCAAGCAAAGACTTTTCCTTGCAAACACACACGTGTTCGTGCATGTCTTTGAATGCATCCCTGCATTCTGGAAGTCTGGAAGGACGATGTATGTGTATGCAATTCCTTACCTATCCATGTTGCTGTAGATGTCTATTTTTTCAAAGCTGCCTGCTGATCAAAAATGCACAGAATGGTACTTTTGTTTTCAAAACACCCATAATTGATTCCTCTGCACCCCCGCCCCTCCCCCCCTCACCCCATAAGTTCTCTTTTTTTTTTCTAAACTAAAGCAGAGCTGTCTGTCTAGACATATATATTCACACTGAGAGGTCTAGTTATCCTGTAATAAGCACGTGTAACTCCCATTAGTGTCAATGAGAACTTCACATGCATATCAAAGGGGAGAATAGGCTCATATGCTGTGAGCAGGATCTGAAATTCAGATTTATAGTTCATGTTGCATTTAATGGATAAATTCTTTGGCAGAGAGCTAAAAACTCCAAGGTGTTTATAACATTCCAGGTTCCCTTCCTTTTTAGTTAAAAGCAACAGCAGAACAAAAAATGTAGCCACCATTCTGTTGTATTAAAAATGTACATATTTACAGCAAGTACTTTTTTCCCTTGCTCTTCTGATTTTTCTGTAATGGCTTTCCTGTTTTTAAAAACTCACAGATAGTGACCTCCAGGGTCTCTGAGGGCTGGACGCACTTGTGTGGCCAGAGACCAAACTAAAATGAAAGATTAAAGCAATTCTGAAAGATTTCCTGATAGGCCTCTGCCAGCACTATTTCAGAAAAAAAGTCCCCTGTCATCTGGCCCTCAGCCATTTTCCCGGCCACCTCTGTGGGTGTAGAGCAGAGAGTCATTTCAGATCTGCACTCCCAGTTTTGTGGAACTGTTTATTAAATATTTAAGCTTTTCCTTTTTTTTTTTTTTTTTCCCCCTGGTCTCTACTTCAGCCACACCATAAGGAGAGCAGGATTTCCTAAAGGTATTCAACTGCTCTAGTGCCTGATGATGCACTTTTGGGGAGGATGAGCCTTTGTAGGACAGCCGTGGTTTAGTGATGGTTTGGGGCAGGCTGGCTGCTCTGCCTGCCCTCCTGCCTGTGCCAGGGAGGTGACACAGGGACTGGCAGAGTCACACAGAGATTTTGGCTGGAGGAGGGACATAAACTTGGAGCAGGATTGAAGGCTGCAGATATGTCATAAAACAGTGATGTGTCACCCTTGGCTGCCTTAAAACCATCCCGTGGCTCCTACTGGCTCATTCACACCACGTCTATCCCTTTGTTGGTCACCTTTGGGCTGGATTTCCCTATTCTGGCATTTCCTTATACAGCCAGCTGTGTTTCTCCCTTTTTGCCCACTATGAAGAAATCATGTCCCTGGAGACATGGGATTTTTCAACAGGTTTTGTGTTTATGGGAAGTGGCACTCAAGCTTTGGGCACCGTGGCCAGGCAGCTCATCCCAACAGCACAGTGAGCAGTGATTCTGCAGCGGGGCAAGGAGTCCCCAAGCTCTTGTCATGTCCCCTGCCCTGAAAAGTCTGTGCTGGTGTTTTGCTTAGGTAGCACCCCATGGAGCCAGAGGATTTTAGGTTTTGGGGGCAAACAACTGCATAAACAGCCATTTTCATTGATGTTTAACTGAATTGGTTGCAAAGAGGTTGCCACTGAGAAGTCGCAGGATGGTTACTCTGGTCTATCAGCTGGGCAGGCAGAGGACTGATCTTTAAATTAATTCTAATTCAGACCTTTTTCCGCTCAGAAATAATGTCCTTCTGCATTCCAGCTTTACCCAGGATTAGATATTAAGAAATTCAAACAGAACTGAACCTTTTAGAAAGGGTTCCTAGGGTGAATTCTGGGGCAGGGATAAGAGATGAGCAGAGCTCCAGCCCTGCTCAGCCCCAGACTGTACCCCAATTTGCACCTAGGGCTAAGAAGAGGCTCACCCACACAGCAGGGGTGAGGGGCAGTCGCAGCCTGCAGTATGCTAATAAAGCCCGTTCACTGACTCCATGTAGGAAATGTATGTTTCTTCACTATTTTAATTAGGTTGTAAGTGGAATCAGTGGCATAAAGTTGTTTTAAAAAAATTGCATAACAGAAACCACAACTGATCTTTAAAAACTCTTTTTTGAAGGGAAATGGTGATTATAAATAAGAAGGCAGTTTTATAGCTCAATTACTTTAGTAACTTGATTTAACAGCTTGTTTTTTAAATCTACACCAAACCTAAGATAAAAGATTGATAATGTAATATGTAGAATACATTCAGCATAAAAACTGAAAAACCTACATCATACCATTGGAAGAGAAACATAAATGCATGCCGAAGTCTACAGTGGTTTTATTTTAACTAGTATAATATAACAACATGACATGCTGTGAAAAATAAATAACTTTTGAAAATGCATTTTCCAGGAATGAAAGTAATATTGAAAAATGACTGAAGTAATCACTTTTGTATGGATTCTGAGAGGGAAAGAGACGAAAAGAATAATTCAGAACTCAATGCAGTGTTATACTAAAGCTTATAAGGATTTTATAAACTACTCTGCTCAAGCCTGTGCTGTGTATCTGCTTATGGTCAGATATGGTGAACTTTGAGTGGTCCCTTTTTCTGAGAACAGTCTTATTAAAAGTGATGTATCCTGCTATGCATGCGGACTTTATTTAGCCTTGAAGTGACAGAATATGACCTGTAGACAGAGCACATGAGCTTCTGGACTCTTACTACATGCCATTTTTGCTTTGATTATCATGGTTTGGTGTGGAACAGAGCAGCTACAGTGGAAATCTAATCTGGTTGCTGTTAGCCTCAATGGGAACAGCATCACGGCTTCACCTTTTTTGGGGGGGAATTGATTTCTCCCTGAGAAACCCCTCCTTATGTTATTTGCATACAACTTGCTATTATACTTTTTAGCTCACAGTTCATAACACAAATGGGATGCAATACTTGCAAGTCTTGGAGCATTTACCTGTTGTTTAAATGTTTTTATTATCGGAACAGTAATTAAACCTGATTTAGGAATTTTGGGATCTGGATCTTCTCTCAGAACCAGTGGAATTGGTTATATGTGATATAGAGAATATTCAAATAGATGAAACTCCTGCTTATTTGCGTGGATAGCGTTGAAAAAGTAAACAGACTTGTACTTTGGGTTGAATACCTCATATAGGGCCCTCTGGGGGGCTGCAGTGTTCATCTCTCCAGTTAAAGGCACAGAAAGCCATGTTTTTATTCCTGTGCTTGAGGTGGGGTAAGATAGCAATTGTTGCAGCGCCCTTTCTGTGTGCTTCTGCTAGTTTTTTGGAAAAGGAGGTGGTGCATCATTTTCAAAGCCTGTCAATGATGTATATAAAGAGGGCACGAGGCAGCTGGGGTATTAAGCAAATGCTTGTTGGGCAAGGAAGATGCTTTTCTTTGCAGGGCTTACATTTCCTCTTGGAAGTCTGGGCAAGGGGTAACAGAGAGATGACACCTTGGTGGCCGTAGCTGGGTAAAGGCTCCTGGTCCACAGCACCACCAAAAGTGTCCATGCTGAACCCTTTGCATGGTGCAAAGGAAAAGCCTGCAGGTCTTATATCTAAAATTGTCTTCTGCTGCATTGCCTTGAGTGTTCACAAACTCCTACTGGGATCAGACAGGGCATTGGTGGGCAAAGGATACAGGAGTAGCACCTATAGAGTTAAATGTCCAGAAAAGGCACTTTATGTAGCTTTATGTTAGTTTTAATTTCCTGGTGGAAAATGCTGTTAATCTCTAGTGTTCTCCCTTACACTGTGTAAAACAGGATATTATACCTATAGCAATATGAACTCACTTTTATTGAGGAGATTTTATTTTTGGTGCAAAACAGTGACTTGAGAATTATATAAAGTTAGTAGCCCTGTGCAAAGGCAGGAGTGAATAGGACTGATTCAATGTCTGGGGTGCACTTAGGACATTCTTTGCATCCTGTTAATTATGTTAGATTTGGGATGGACTTGAAAATCCTATGCTGTGGCAAAAATTGGTGTTTTGAAGCTGGAACAAAGCTTTGCCTTACTCAGACCTACAGAGAAGCATTTAAATGAAAGCAGCCTGTCATTTTTCTCCTACTGCATTACTGTATGCGTAGAACCGTGTGCAGGCAAGAGGGGGTTAATTCAATAAAATAAATATAAAATACTCTCCAGGCTGTTGGACAGAGCTGGAAGGGGTCAGAGGTTGCTGAGCTGCTTCACTAGCACACTAATCGATTTGCTGTCAAGGTAGTGGTGCTGGGGTTTCAAGTAAGAGAAGAATTGAGTGCCGCTCGGGCCCAATTTCCATAATTGCTCACTGCCTTTAGTGTACAACCTTTTATGAAACACAAAAAATATATCACTGAATTGTATTGATTAGCCATTGGTCTGAATAATTCACTTAGTATTTATTGCCTGACCCTCAGAGGTTAAATAAATCCACTATCTAACTCTGGCTTGTGAGAAATATTACTTATTCATTGAAATGTGGACTGATTATTACACAATAGGAGTGTATCTTTGTTGTTCTTTTTATCTCCTCCTGGAAAACTTGGTCTCCACTGCATCTTAATGCCAACAAGTTAAAAGAAATATTTATGGATAGTGAAGAGCATTTTCCAAAATAAACACTAATGCGTCCGTACTAGCATAGCTTGGCTTTCTTTTGTGAAGCTTTTTTTTTTTTTTCCCCTCACCCCGTAGTTGGGGTCACATTTCAGGGTCAAAATTCAAAATCCTCTAAAGTAAACTTTTATGCATGATGCTAAAATATATTCATACGCAAAGTTTTCACTGCAAGCATCAAGTCTGCATAACAGCTTTATTGCTTGTGATGGGAGCTAAGTCCATCTTTATAGCACTATTTTTGGATAGCTCCTGAAGGCCATAAATCTTCCTATCATATTAAACACCCTCTGATAATTAAATTCTCAAAGAAAACAGAAACCTTTCCTAACATGAAAAGATAAAATTTAAACCAGTCAACCATGGACAGCTCACTGTCATTACAATAAAAATGATTTCACATCACCTTAAAATGTTTTGGACATAATCTGCAGGGCATTTTATGGCTTTGTCAAACATTAAGGCAATAATCAATTATTTATCAGAGGATGGTATTTACATAACGCTTTTAGCATAGCTAAACAGTCCTCCTTTTGTTGATGAGCTGATATACCTCAAACACAATAGCGTAGCTCTTAAATTTAATTACGTACTCATTTACCATAAGATCTAGTCATCTAGATAAAATTGTTCAGTAGCTTGAAGTATTCCCTCCAAAAAAGATTTCCTAACTTTGTGTAAAGTCTTTCCTCAGTTTCCGGCCTGCATCCTCCAGCATCCCAAAGTATTGTTTTTGAAGTTTGATGGAATTTCTGTTAGGTCAAGAGGAGGAAACTATGTGAAGCTTTTTTTTTTTGCTTTTTTTTTTTTTTAAATGAAATGTAAAGGAAAAACCTAATGTGGTCTCAGTGCTACCTTGTGTTTGTTGATAGCTCTGTGTGTCTGTATCCAGGATCTGGGCTTATAGTAAGCAGGAGCTCAAACCCGTGTTCTTGGTGTTGTAATACTAAAGCTCTTTTCCTGTATCGCATAATGGAAGGAAAAGTCTGTCAGAAAATAATGGGGATATAATATGTACAAGATCCTCTAACATTTACCCAGGTGGCCAACTTCCTGAGTCCTGAGCGTGGAGTGATAGCGATAGTATTTAACAGTGTTTCAGACCTTCAGCTTGGGGACCTTGCAGCCTGCCCCAGACTGTGCCTGAGGTCACCAACGCTGGGCAGGGGCAGAGCCATGGGGGGTGGGGGGGGTACCTGGGCACAGATCCTGACCTGGAGCAAGGCACGGCTGCAGGGGAGGGATAATTTTGTGTCCATACTGATCTTCAACTTGTAACGTGCCTGTTAAAGTCCCTGTGTGCAACGAACTGCCAAGAAGTCAATTTATCTGCCCCGCGGGCAGGAGAGGCT
This sequence comes from Brachypteracias leptosomus, assembly GCA_013401335.1. NCBI lineage: Eukaryota > Metazoa > Chordata > Aves > Coraciiformes > Brachypteraciidae > Brachypteracias > Brachypteracias leptosomus. The sequence goes on along the minus strand of VYZX01021996.1, from coordinate 953,531 downwards.
GTGAGTGGCACCTTGGTCTCAAGGAGTGAAGTCCTTGGTTTCATGTTCAGAGGCGTGGATGTCCACAAGGGCTCATCAGCCACAACCAAGTTCTGTTGGGCCGTTTAATTCAGTGAGGGTTATTCCCTGTGCTAAGCCCAGCTGGTAACTGTTAGCAGGAGCTGAGCCCACTGGTGAAGTTTGGAGGGGGATTTAGCAGCTGGTAGCACTGATGGGGCTTTCAAAGTGGCTGCTAGAGGTGGGAGCACCCTGGCAGGCATTCATCCCTGTCTTTAGATGCCTAAATACCTGCACAAATTAGGCCTTTGGCTAAACTTCAGGTGCACAAATTCTGCCTGATGTGTTTATGCCACTGCTTTACACCCAGTTTGTGTTAAAGGGGTTTATTCCTCTGAGGGGTGTCCTCATGTGTTTTTCTGCTGTTAACTGGTGTAATTTTGATGTTTCCCTCCCACTTCAGTGAAAGGATTAAGAAAAGCATCTTTCCACTTCTGACAGGAAAACAAATTCACTTCTTCCTGTGCTACCATCCCTTTGCCCAGGTAAAAACTTCCTAGATGGGATGCACAATCAGTAGGAAAACAATTTGAAAAAGTTTACGATGGCATCTCAGAATAACTCTACTGAGGGTGTTGAAAAAAATAGGTTAGTTGAACAGTCTCATTTTGAAAGCTAATTATACAAATAATATTTTAAGCAAGCTAATGTCACAATAAATTCCATAATATCAGGCAAACAATCTATTAGTATGAGGATCCTAAAACAACAGCTCTGACCTCTAAAGAGAGGAGTTTTACATCTCAACTTAAGCTCTCAGTTTTATTCCCTCTAGGAACTCTCCCACCCATGTGCTCATCACTAGCTTCAAAGTAGTGATGTCCTGGTCCTGGCTCAGAGGACTGTGGTTGGCAAAGTCACCCAGACTCATCTAGGGTGGGTGTAAACTCTACCAAGAAGAATAATATTTTGCCTGGTTTTATTAAGATTTGGGCTTCTTTTTTGTTTTGCCTGCTTTCTCTGGAGGGGAAAAAAAAAAAGGAAAAGCAAAAAGAGAAAAGAAAAACCTCCTGGCAGTTGAGGGTGAGAGAGGCTGGTCCCTGCTCCCAGTTACATTTTAGGAAGGGGTGAGGGAATCTGACTTTCTTCCAGTGCTGCTCCACTCCTAGCAAAAGCCAACAAACACACACAAAAAATCCCAAAGGGGCTCCCTGCCTCACTGCAGCCCGCGCCAGGGGAGGGAGCATCTCTTTAGAGCCGAGTGGAGTGGCGCAGGGGGTGGAAGGGCTGAGAGGAATGCTCCTACCTTCCCACAGAGTGCTCCTACCCTGCCAACACCGCCCCGAGATGCAAGATCCTTTCCATTTCCCTTCTCCCAGGAGGCCCTTGATGGGATGAGGCGAGATGGGGAATGTACCACACATGCAGGGTATGCAGCCAGTGACTCCCTGCAGCTCTTTTTCCCCGTGCTGGTCGCCAGGCATCTCTCTGTTGTTTCATGGGTGATTTCTTTGGCCCTTGTCAGTCATGATGTTGCACATGGGTGTGGGACGCCAAAGGTAGATGTGGCAATTCAGAGCTTTTGTCCAGGGAAAAGGAACCCGTCTCCTTCCCTGTCTCTCCTCCCCCTCGTACACTTTAATGCATCCTGAAACATACATTTTCTTTTCCTTTTAGGTTGCATTGTACATAACATTTGAAAAGCTCTGTCAAAACAACTCATATGGAGGAAAAAGTAATTGTCTTGATATATGATGATTATCTAGAGCTTAAGCAGCAGCAGAGAGAGGGTTATTTTGTTTGCAATTTAACTAGAAGTGCCCAAGATTTCCCAACTGTTCTATTTTTGCAAATGTAGAAGTTTCATAAAAGGGTCAGATTTAGGCCCTTGTGTGGGAAACAACTGATACTGCCAGCAACAGGGCAAGCTCACTGCTGTGTTGTGGTTTAAATGTCTTATTGCATTCCATGCATTGCTGAACTGTATATAGAATGGATGACTCTAAATCTCTAGGACTTTGTGTGAATTAGTAACCTTTTGATTTTGTTTTAACATTTATATATTAGTTTTAACTCTAGATGTTTGTGACTTCTACCCTCCCCCCAGTAAATAGTCAGCTTATAACACAGGAAATTATTGGGGCATTGCAAACAGCCCTTAGAAATGGAGAACACTTTTCTTTTTGGACACTTTATATTTTTAATATTCTCATCTGGATGGTTTTGGCCCAAAACTAGAAGCAAATGGAGAACGGGAATTTCAGTCAGTACAGAAAATATATAAATTCATGTGCAGTAATAATGTATCTGAGTAGATTTAGTAAAACTAGAGATGTCACATTCACAGCTGGTTAACATTTTACACTTGAAGTCCTCATGATATTTGTATATGTTTCAACACTTCTTTTTTTCTAACTTGGGACCATCTGTATTTCTCATATGTGACACTGACTGGGAAGCACAAACTTTCACAGAACGAGCAAATGACTAGTTAGCTCTACCAGATGTCTGTTTCTTCCCACTTTATCACTCTAAATGCTATTAAATGGAAATTGCGTGAGGGAAACAGTGGACTTCTGAACTAAGAACTGCCCCAAAGAAGTTCCAAGTGAAGAATTTAGTTCCCAGGGTCTCTGCTGCATTTAGCAATAATAAGGACGATGGATTTGTATAGAAGGAAGACTTTAAAAATTTTTAAATAGATAATGGTAGACTAATCTACGCAGGTACTACATCAGCAAGAAAGGCTGTTAAAACCTATTCTCCTAAATTTCAATTTGTCCTCTATGTATTTCTTTGCTCAGCTCAGATCTCATTGTGCTTTTCTTTTCTTTGCCATTTATCAAAAGTTAATTTCTCATGCTTGCAAAGGATAAATGCATGAAAAACCCCTCCTTTCATACTACTCAGGTCCAATTAGGAAAAACCTAGAGAAGTAACTCGTGTTCTCATCACATCTCTTCTGAGCAATCTTACCCCAGTGATTCATTTTTCCTCTCTTGGCTGCTGTTGAGCATACAGTTCTTCAGTTATTTTGCACTCGTATATTAACTACATCTTTTTGCATCTGAAGAATCTTGTCATGGATTTTAGTGCAGAGTCAACTACGCAGGCTGGGGGAAAGCTCTAGCAGATCCAGTCATGAGGATAAACAACAGCTTGGCATTGTACAGTGCGGCCTGATTGGTGTCCTGTGAAGTCAGAGACCTAAATTAATTACATTTAATCAACTCATGCTGAACAACTGAGCTGGACACCTCAACCTTATGATGCTATCACTTTAATGTCCTACTTACACTCAGAGCTGAGGTTCAGGGGATGGATGTGACCATGCCATTTTGGCACTTTGCTGGGAAAATCAAAGATCCCTTCAAATGGAAGATCTGTGGGTATGCCATTAAAAAGTGATACATAATGCTTGAAAAGAATATCACAAAGTTGTTTGAAATCACATTACTAGGAGCTTTCATTAAAGGGAAAACTTACTCCTATTCTAAGGTGTACATTGTCAGTAACTAAAGTTAGCAGGAATCTGATTCCATTTTTTACATTCAGACAGACCTGTAGAGACATATTAAGTAGAAAATCCACAGAAAAGGAGAACCACCTATAGGAAATCTTGCAGGGTTCAGACAAGGGCAGTTTCATGTGACCTCGTAGATTGGATATAAAAAGGCTGCTATTAGTTCCATGTCAGTTCTTGTAGCAAATGTTACAGAGTAATGGAGGGTGTTAAGCTGTCAAATACTAGTAAGGGTTAATAAGGTTAAGGAAGAAGTAAAAGCAGGCCAACAATAAAATAAAAAACCCATGGATAAATATGCTGTAATAAATAAAGGATGGTATATCAAGGGGGAAGGTACAGTCATAACTTGGGAGCAAAGTAGCTGGAGAAATTCAAAGCAGCATAATACCATGTTGTTTCTTCTGTGCTGTGGACAACTCTGTGCAGTGTGTGATGCTGCATAGCAAATCTGGATCCCCTTATCTCCCATAGATATTTGGAAAAAAGAAATTATGTAGTTGAATCCCCTAAATGCTCTAAATATAAATGAAGGGATGCAAATGAGTGAATAAATGCATACGTGGATTAAGTAATTAAATAAGAGAATCTCAGGAACAGGAGCAAAGCACCTGGAGTTAGATATAAGCCATGTTTTGACATTGTCCTCTGAGATGATTTGGGCTTTGGTACTTTTTTATATCTGAATTCCAAAGTAATTAATATCTCTCATTTTTTAAAAAAAGAAAAAAGTATAACTTGAAGCTCTAATGACGTGTTATTTTTAGGAGTTTCTAGCATTTGTCGTAATATTGGCCTGCTAGAACATTATGAAGGAAGGAGTTTTAAAGCTTTTTTCCTTTCTTAGCAATTTTCTACCTGTTTTATAAGTCAGTCCTGAGTTTTGCAAGTCCTTATGTGCACGCTGCTCTTGGTCTTTAGGCATGGTTTCTGTGAGCTTGGTTGTTTCAAGGACATCAGTATTGCCTTGTATAAAGTTAAGGCTGAAGCAGCATTTACAGGTGAGAGTTACTGGACTGCAAAAAATGCTTAGCTGTGATCTCAGTGGGCATTTTGATTTTAGTAAAATTGCTGGTAGGTCTCACAAGCTGCTCGGGGTGATCTAGCAAATGCATTCAGCAAGTTAGCTCTTCTATTGAGAAGGTTCATGGATTTGTTGTTTTGTTCATAACCAACGTAAAGAGGTTGAGAGCAGATTATTTTGCTATTATAAGTACTGGTCCTCAACCTTTTTAGTTGTAACTCCACCTGCCTTATCTGGAAAAAATACTAGTTCACTAAGAACCATCCTATGAATTGTTGCCAAAAAGTTTTTATTTATAGCCGAGTGCCAGCAGGGCTAAACTTTGAATGTTTGCCTTTGCTTTTGCTTTTCTCCATTCTATTTTCTCCTCAGCATGTCTGTAAGCACAAAAATAATTTTTATTTTTCTGAAAACCCTCTCTGTCAGTCTTCTTGCAGTCACTTGCAGACAAACGTCAGGTTGAGAAACACTAAGAAAAGATGTAATGAGTCTTGAAATGGCCTTTAGGCTGCTGGGTTTGTCAGTAGGCAGGTGATGGTTGGATCTCATTTGCTGGGACCGTGAGGACACAGACAGCCCATGGATTGTCCCCTTTGATGGCCGGGGTAGGAGCCTTGCGGAACAATGGGTATTTTTGTAGATGTAGGAAAATACTATCCCCATCCCGAAACAGTTTATGCAAGCCTTGTCTTTCCTCTTGCCCAGGGAGTTTGGTTCAGTGGGAGGGAGTTTCAGCAAAGAAACAATGAGGAAAAGATCATATGCATTTCCCCCACAAACGAACCTGAAACCTGTCTCATTCCAGGATGTCTGATTAATAGCTCATCCGAAGAGCATTAGAAAATGTTCATATCATTTATCAGTTTGGAGGAGGGAACTGAAAACAAAAAATGTGTTTGTTTTCATTTGCTTCCCTTCTCTCCCTCCTGCACCCGTCCTCCAGTCCTCCCTTCCTCGCCGCGGGAGAGGCCGGGTGGCAGAGCAGGAAGAGGCGGTGGCGGGCAGCCCTCAGCACTCTGCCTTCCCAAACCCAATTACAGGAGCCATTGTTAGTTTTCAGCAGAAAATTGGAACATTTCAGCAAATGGAAAATTTTCCCTTAAGATGTTCTTTTCTATCCAAAAGGTTCTTTTCCAGAAAACTATTTCAGTGATTAAAATTCTAGTTATTTCTGTCCTGGAAAACCTAGCTGGAGGTTCAGATCTGAGCTCCAAGCTGGCCGGTGTCTCCTGGATCTCTTACAAAAGTTACAGATCTCTCTGTGAGCTGCACTATAGGATGCTTGGAGGGGAGCAATATGTTTGTTTTTAATGACACTGCTAGTTTTCGCTATAAATTTAAACAAAGTGGGCGGTATTGGAAGCAGCTGCTAGAATTTTTGTTTGTTTGTTTTCATGAGAAAAATGGTAATGTACTGCAATAAATTAAACAATGTACATAATTTTGCATAGCACTGTCTCTGAGCTTCTAGCTGCTAGGAAATTACAGAAGCTGAGGGCAGCATTGGGCTCTGTATTCATTTCACATGCACTGAAGTAAAGCGACAAATGTTTCAGAGTAACTGGATTTCCTTTTAAAGTGACACTTTATTTGTGCTTGAAAAATGTAATGAGCCTTCACTAAGAGATTTTTCTGGCTGTGTTCCTTCTTTAATGACCTGCCCTTACAAAATAAGCTAAGGAAAAAATAATAATTAAAAAAAAAAACAGCGGGAAAAAACCCAAATCCATTTGGTCAACTTCTCTTTTCATTAAATGGAGAGCAGCAATGCTTTTAGATGGGGAAATAAAACGCAGAGCCTTGTAGGTTCCCATTAATTCCTCAGCCCATCCTTAATTAGTGTTTTACAGCTAATCCTCATCATATATCTTAAAAGAGTTTCACTTGAGTTGGTTCCCCACAAGTTTTATTGCATGCAAAATACTTGCAGTGGCGGCTGGGTGGTGGGAATGGCTGCAGGCTCGGTGTGGAGGGAGAGCTGCTGCTCCTAATTGATTGCTCACTGGAGCTCGCCCCAGCTCGTTACCCCCAGGCCTGACTTTCCTCCATATGCCTGGTGTCAAATTTGGGAAAGCAGCTGGTCACTCAGAGCTCATCCTGCGGGAAGTGCTGGGAGCCGGGGAGCGGCGGTGCCGCCAGCCGCTGAAGCATGTTTTGCTGCTGGTTCTGCAGCCTTTAATTGAGCTGCGTGACAACACCATTCAGGAACTATCAAAATAAAGCCTTTGAGGAGATTTGTGTTAACACATTTTTGAAGAAATGGGGGCTTTGTTGCAAGCATAATATGCAGATGAGACGCCTTCCAGCGTTGTAATATTCTGCCTCGTGCTCTAACCAATGGGAATAGAGCTGTAGAAAAAGATCATTTTTAAAATGTGATGGTACTCTGGTGAGCACTCCCTGGATAGGCTGATTTGGAAGTTAACTAAAGACACTAATTTCATGCCCTCAGTGTATAAAATACAAGTATTTTACAACTAGCAGCAGTAACAGCAGAGGACTAGACCTCTCCCAGTATCCATAATCGAAAAACACTATAGGGTCTATTAAGGCCATTTAAAGTTGCAATGCAGGCTATTATGGGGATCACACACGTGGCATTAGAAATTAATGCCCACAACTGCAAGTAGCCACTGTGCATGCTTTTTTGTCAACACTGCAGTGCTTCAAGCATATCTCAATTGTTTTGATAATTTAGACCTAATGTTGTATACTTTTTCATAAAATATTGCCAATACTCAGCAAAGGGCTGGGAATTAGCATTTGATTAAAGACAGCTTGGAAATAAGTGCTTTTTGGTGGCCTCTTGGTACCATTCAGTGTAAGTTTATTTTGCATTCAAATAACCCGCGTAGAAGTGATGGGCTTCTCCCAGGTTTCAAATGATTTTCAGTAATTAAACCAAAGAAGAATGACTTGCTCCTGTCTACCCTCTCCCAGCTTTATGAGGACATTTGTCACCTTTCCACCCCTCGCAGGCTGTGGCAGGTAGCAGCTGAGTAAGGCTGTCGGTGGCTCAGGAGATCTTGCTACCTTTTCAGTATTGTGGTTCGCTCTTTTGCAGAAATCAATCTGCTGGGGAGCTGTATACACTGCTGATGGAAATGAGAGTCTTGATTTCAATTTACTAAGCAAGAAAGTTGCACAGGGAGGAGGGGAGGGGGGGCTATTAGGAAGGGAAAGTCAGAATTCCTTAGCATGGCCTTTGAGCGGGGTGATGCTGAGAGCTGAGCTAGGAATAGCACTGGCACCGGCCCACGGGGGCAAGCTGTCAGAAACTTTGCTGTCTGTCCATCTACAACATGTAGCAGGTCAGATTTAACAGGGTGAGTTTGAAGAAGGGAGAAAGAGGACAAGTTGAGGGGTTGTTTTTCATTGTTTTCTCTTCTTTGGTAGTTTGGTTTGGTTATTTTTCCTGTGCCGTTGAATCCCATTCTAATTGTTATTATAATTTTTTGCACTGCACACCAAATATTTTTTTAAGCCTGTGACAGAAACGTCAGCCTAAAGAAGCAGTACCAGAGCTCTGCCAAACATATGAAATGATACACAGTGATCAGAACTTAACAGCAAAGCAGAATCTGTGTCTGAGGGAATACTCACAAACCAAGTGAGGAATACAAACATTAATGAGCCTGATATAAAACATTTTTAAAGCATTTTTATAGTTGCTATAGAAACACCTTGGCCTTCACTCTTCCTAATTAGTTGGATTTTGCACATTTTATATTTGAAAATGCAAATCAGATTTCATAAATTATTACTTATTTTTCATTTATATTTACTGTACTGTTATCTAGATACATGCAGGAAGTCCGAGATATTAATTAGTTATATAACACAAATAAACGTGACATTTATGGTCACAGGACATCTCTTGTTTTAAATATTCGTCTGGTAAATGCTTGGAGGAATTGTGCAAAGATTAATGCTTTTGTAGGAGAATTAGGTAAATATAAATGAATGGGGCCTAATGAGTTTTTAATAAAGTGCGTTTTTGGAGCAGTAGAACTATAATTATTTTGGTCTAAGGAATGCAAGTCCATCTTTAAGTGGTTATGCAGAGCTAACAATATTGCTCAGATTTTTCTCTTCTTCACCGCACTGGAAACCATCACCTATTCCACGGGTGTAAGTCCAGTGAGGTCCCATGGATGAGACAAGAGTACAAAATGGTGTCACTAAGAGCCATGTGTTAACTGCTGTCTCCTTATTTTCTAAAGTCTTGTTTGAAGTGTTGTGCCAATCAATGTACCTTTCTGATGTTGTATGCAGTAGTCCAGGAAGTACTCCAAATTCTTCCAAAATACACACAGTACCCTTCTCTCAGTTTTCATTCAATAAATACCCGGTTTGAGTTAGTGAGGGCTGAGCTGAGGTAAATGCTGCAAAGATCAGGCTGTGTCTGTGTACAGGTTTACCCGTTGGCTTTGGATATGTGTTTGGAGACTCTCTGAAAATTTGGTTTTTCTTGTCCTCATTTGATCTGTGGATTTAGTAAATGAGCAAAAAGCCTTTTTGCCTTTGTTGTCCAGTGGGTTTTCTATTGTACTTCAGTAATTTTGCTGTACTGTTTTAGTGATAAGCAAGAATAGCCTGTTTTCCTGCATCCGTAGTTCCATGTAAATCCATATTTTTCCACATGCTGGATGCTAAATAGTTTTAGGAAGGCATTTGAATAAATATCTGAAAAATGTGGTTTGTTCATATGTTATCTTGTTAATCAGTGACTTCCGTAGATGCATGCGTTCTGGACTGCACTCACTACAGTTTAAATCAGTTTATTAGCTGAGAATACGAACAGCTTGTTCAAATCTAGTCTATTTAAACCATATAAGTAAAATACTAAACAGATTTACTTTATATGTTGCAATGAAAGAGAACAAAAGTTTGGAAAAGGCTTCTTTTCTCTCCTGGGAACTGGAGCCGGTGTTAGCAGCAAACACGTGCAGGTTCTCTTGGTGGAGCCGGCACCGGGAGCGCTGCGGCGAGCGGCTATCGAAGCGCTGCAGACAATGCTAATGGAACAGCTCCCAGAGCTAAAAACAGTTTTGTTGGCTATTTGATACTTGAAATGCCAGCAGACAGCCAATCTGAAAAGGGGAAAAATTACATTTCTGATATGTTACATTGTGTTAAATTGGATTCTGTTGTCATGCCATGTACTGCTGTGTCATTTCATGTATTGACTTTTAACCGGCTGGAACCATGTCGTTTTTAGAGATTGCAATGTGACAAAATCCAGCCTGTGTTATTGAAAGAGCAGTCGCTATTTCTCTTCTAGGGTTCTGGAAACCAGAGGAGGAATTCACTTCTAAGTATTTATGGAGCAAGACGTATGAATATGGAGTACATTTTAATGCTGATTACTATCTTTCCTGCCAAGGAAAAGAGTTAGTGCCTGTGGAAGTGAGGTGGGAAGATAGCTACATGACCAGAGGTCCAGATCTTGCCAAGCTAAATGCTATGGAGGAACGGGGAGGGATTTTCTGCTGTATGCTTCACAGGGCTGAACAAAACTAGATGTGAGCTGTGAAACTTTTTGCTCTGAGTTCTTCTTGCAGCAGCATTTCCTGCCACTCCTTCACACCTAGCGTTCATCTGGTAGATAGTACCTGGACAGATCATGTGCACCCCAAAATGTGGTGCTTCCCACTGTGATGGTGGGTGTTCTGTAAAACGGGTGGCTGTGCATCTGCAGAGGCACTTGGCTCAGCTTTATAGGGCTTGAGGAGTGGGTTAAAATGGGGAGAAGAACCTGATCCCTTTTAATGAGCTCCCAAATTAAGTGTCACTGAAGAGAAATAACAATAAGGCCATCAGAAATGCTTAGGTAGACACATTATAACTCCTCAAAAAATTAAAAAGAGCTATGTAAATAAAGTTCAGTAACTTCTGTACAAATGAGGTAGGAGAAAATATTTGCAGAACCAGGTCTCGGCCTTCTGTGAGTAATATGCGTGAAATACGGTAATGGTGAACATAAACACAAAAAGAGTTAAAACATGAAATTTAAGGCACAGTTCAGTGGAAAGTCAACAAGGACAGTGTGCACCCGTCTTCAGTCTGACACATGGGCCCATTTGCCAGGACGTTGCTGCACTGGTAATTCTTTCTGGAGCAGACAAGCTGTTCCCTGTATCTGGGGCCTGCGTTTCAACTCCAAACTGGGAGAAGGGGCAAGGGGATAGTTTTTATTTTGTTGTTTTCTTTTTATGGACATCATCTCTTCTCCTCTCCAAGTCCTAAAAATGTTTTTGTTTTTTTGGGATGGAATAAGCAAACATTGTTGCATTTTTTTCTCTCTGTTTCTCCCCCAATACGTTTTTGTAGAAGGAGGGCAGGAGACAAAATGAAGTAAAATGCAGAAGTTTTCTTTTCCAATTTCTTTGCCAAAATGGAGGTAATGAAATCAGTAGTCCTCTTGGGATTTCTCTCTCTCCCTCGCTCAAATTTTGGAATTTGTGACATTTGCTCCTTGTATGAGGAAATGCTCCTAAAAAGTCCCGAGCCGAAAATGTCTATAAACAAAGCAATAAAAGAAGGCGGGATCGGTAACAAAAAGGCATTGTTTTTTGGTATGTGCTGAACAACAGGCTGTAGCGTGAACCTCTCAAAATAGACTCCATCCTTCAGGACGAGGCCCCCATACCTCTCTTGCAGAGGACAAATTAAATGGTGAGGCATTTGCTGGTCCCCAACTCCACCAAAGCAAACAAGCTCTTGAATTCAGGGCTGTCATCAGCACCGGGAAGGCCCTTGCAGGATCACAAAACAAATCGAGCAGCGGAGGGTTTCCGGGCAGCCAGCTAACAAAAATATACTATCAGAGGATGCAGTCCGCTGAGCTCTGCGTCCGACACAGCAGTGGGCTGCAAACCTGGGCTTCCGCTGCACCGCTTCACCCCACATCTGGAGGGGCTGCGACCATCAGCGTCAGACCGTTTCAGAAATTAGATACTCGGGGTATCAGGAAGTTGATTCGACTTCCACTTCCTTAGCAAAACACACATTAATATTTAAGGTTTTCTTTTATAAAGCCGTGTTCTGTCTCAAGCCCAGGGTGAAATTATGCGCTGGGAAAACTCACTGGGATGCTGCTGGAGCATTCGGTGATTTTGGGCCATTTTTAAAAAGCACGGGCTAATTGAATCCTGCTGGTTTGGTAGTGTTTTTTGACAGCTTTATATAAGTACTAAATAATATTTATAAAAAATAGATACATATGTCCACATAGGCGTACATGCACCTACAGAAAGGAGGGGGAAAAAAAAAGACCCATAAAACATTTCCACACTCAGTTAGAAAAGAAGTCATGTTTATTATACTCAGTTCTGCACTGTGTTTAGCATCTTTCTTCAATTAGATGGCCAGATGACACAGATCTTCCTGTTACTTTCAGTAAGCACAAGCTTTACTATCAAGGTTGGACCTTTTGCTTTTCCTTTCTTGAAAGACAATTTCCCTTTAAAAAACCCTCATATTTTATTGTAACAGATTAATAGGGTGCCACAAACCTGATAACACAATCTTGAATGCTGTGTGGAATTCCACTTCTAATCCAAAAGTCTCATTTTTCATACATTAAAAAATGTTTCTTGCTTATGAAAGTTTCTTTTTTCCCTTTTAAATGTTGCTGGGATAAAAAAAAAACAAGCACAAAAATAGTTCTTTAAGGGCTTTAGTGATTCCGTGTGAATAATCTATTTTTTTGAATAAGCAGCCTGTATATGTTAATGTTGGTTATCTGAAGTTTCATGGTCAACAGATGTTCAGTGGAATAATATGCAAAAGTTTAAATTCAGGCACTGAATGTTCTTTCATGGGAAGTTTACCTTGTGGATGCAGACATGTTGTCTTCTTAGAAACTCTAAATCCTTTTTTTCCCCTTTTTAATCAGAAATTAATTTGTGTCAAATACACTTTATACAACCAACATTTAAAACAAGAAGCATAACTTTTGACAGCTCCCTACCCATGTGCTGCCATCCACAGATAAGATACAACGGCCAAAGCTCTGTCTTTCCCAAAAATCGGACTTAGGCAAATAGCTGAGACTTAAACTCGACAAACCCGGTCTCGGAAGGGCTGATGGTAGAAAAGCATTCCAGAGCCGGGAGTCATGTATCAGCCATGGCCTGTTTCCCATCCCCAGTTGCTCAGAGCTGGGAACAATTAACAAGAGGGCCACAGCTGATCCCGAATGATGGGCTGACAGATTGGGAGTGAAAGTGATCTCCTAGGTGCTTAGCCTCCAACCGCAGCCTTGGGGATCTCTGGCAGGGATGTGCAGGGCGGGGGGGGCTGTGCCGCCAGCTGCCGGAGCGATGCTGGGGATGGTGTGCGGGTGGAAGTCCTGGCATTGCATCCTGGGGTGAAGAGGGGCTGAGAGGGAAAGGGGGAGGAATAGAGGATTTTGTATGTGGGAGCAACTGCCCCTCTCTTCCAGGTGGTCTCAAATTAATATTAGAAAAAGGGATTTTGTTGGTATTTAGGGCATTTCATTAATAAGCTGCCAGAGAGGGAAAACAGATTTGAAAGTCGGCATGGCTTTTTTGCAGTACAAGCTGGATTACTGTCCCCCTTTGGCTCATGGTTAGCAACTCTAATTGTTGCCTGCTTCTCTTGGTGTGAGGAATCTAGATCACAAAAGCTTTGTTTTCGATATCCATGACTGTCCGTCCTCAGAGACACGTACCTTCTCAGCAGTTTGTTTTATCCGCCTTGGCTTAGATGAACCTGGCATGTGCTGCAGCAGTGAAGAGCTGGGGCAGGCTTGAATGAAATGTGTGTATGGTAGAACACCAGCTGAAGTTCTGAGCCCCAGCCCATGCACAGGTCCCCATCCCGGTTGGTAGCAGCCCCTGCAGATCAGTCCTTGAGCACTGCTGTGCAAGGTTTGCAAATAGTCACCATATCTGCTCCCAGTCCCTCAGCTGAGACCCATCAGCCACAAAAAGGGGGCAGTTGGCAGTGCTTAAAATGTATAATTTCTTCCCATGGGAAGAAGCTGACATGCAAACCTACCTACAAAGCCTGGGTTTGCTGCTGCTGCTTTACCTGGATGCTGAACTGGGCTTTTAATTGGTTTCCCCAGCCTGTTTTCCAAGGGTAGTAACTGGTTTTGGGTCCTGAGAAAGTGTGTGTTGTTATTGTTAGGGACATCACTGTGATTTTCCATGGAGGATGAAGGGGTGAACTTCCCAGGTCTTTGAAAGTGTCAGCCTAAGCCCATTGTGCTACCAAGCTGTAAATCAGTAACTGATAAAATAGTGTATGTGTGTGTGAGCCCTTATGTGTGTCCATGTGAACAGACTGAATCTTTAATGCAAGGGAGAGGAAGGGGCTTTCTGCAGGTGAGTATAAAAGAAACGTTGAGGTTCTTTAGAGGTGGTATCCTGGAGATAGTTATATGGGAAAAGTCAGACACAGCCTAGGGGTACATCTTTATTTTATTTATTTGTTCATTTGGCCTGGAGCTGGACTCATTGTATGATTGCAGCTGCTGTAAAACTTACATAGGGGCCAGTACTGCAAAGTACGGCTGAGAGCCTTTTTGTGAATTCTCTGAGCATTCAGAGAACAATTTAATAAATAGACTGAGAAAGCCATCACTTCTTAGGTTTCTAAAATAACACCTTTCCCTATCTTATTTTTTTCTCTTAATCATTTTCTATTAGAATTTTTTGAGAGTGAAGTTAGGGGCACTGAATAATTTCACTAAAAAGATGGGAGTAATTTTAATAGAAGTGGTGCCTCTGGATTGGTTTGTGCATTACAGGATTTACTTTTTCCTTAAATCTGGTGCCTATGCCCTCACTGCAGAATGTTTTGATGAGTTAGGCTTTGCTGGAAGGGGACAGCTGATGAGACACAAGATGGACTCTGACTTGGGACTCTGGAGATGTCAGCTAATTCCTGCTCTAGCTTCAGGTGGTTGCCCCTAGATTTTCATCAGAAAAGCTCAGCATTTTGAATGCCAAGTTTTTCTGAAAAGGTAGGGAACTGGAACTATTGAGAATTGCTGAAGAGCGGAGGTAGCTGTCAGGCCTGAGCACTGAGACCTGTCCTTGCATTCATCCCTCTGTCCAGGGTAACATCCTGGAGTGAGACAACAGTTGCTTTCCAAAGAAGGTGGGTCTCATGGCCAGATCCACATCTCCATGCTTCAGCCCTTTGCACAGGTGCACAGCAAGTGACTTATGTCTCAGCCAATTTTCTGACCAGGACTGCTGTGGTTAAAAGTTTAAACAAACCTGAAATACTTGATTCCCAGCTGTTTTCGGCTTGCATAGGAATGTTACCTTCTAAGTTAGCATGTCCCCAGCATCCTTACTTAATGAAGTAAACTTCTTTTTTATAGTTAAAATGAAGGGTTGTTTTTTTTAAAAAAAAATGGAAGTGTATTTTCCTCTTTAAGGCTTGAATGTTTCTTTTTATGCTCTGACTGCTTTTTTTGGTTTAGGTACTCCCTCGGGTACCAATGCAATGGCCATTTGGTCATTCAGGGGGAAAAATACATTTAACAAATGCTCTTCTGACCCATATCTTACTTTGAGATGTGCAGAAGATGGATAGTCCTAATACACTGTGTTCTCTTCCTCAGACAAAGCTACCCAACTTTCATAGACAGAATGTATGTTTTCCATGATGCAGAGTTGCAAATTGTATTGTCATCCAGATTATTGATGTTATTTTTGAGGTGTTGTAACTATGGGCACAGAACGGTGCAATCTGTGTATAAGACAATGCAAAATACCCCTTTAAATTATAAATACTCAGCATGAAAAGTTCTGTCACATTTCTTAAAAGCCTGCTGACGAATTGCTTTATGCTGGGAAATGGCTTCCTAAGCGTGTTTGGTTGTGTGTGTCTTTATACCTGAAAATGGGGATATTTTCTTTTAGCAAAGATTCCCAAGAGACCTGCATATGTCTCGCTCTTTACCCCTGTTCTTTCTTGATTTGTGTGATGATGAGAGCAACGTCACTTTATTGCATTGATAGGATCATATTTAGCAGCCTCATTGCTTGGTTCTTATGATTGCCCGGAAACTGTATTGACACTGATCATTTCAGAGCCTATTATACTCCAAACCCTAAAATCCAGTTGATAGAAAATGGTATGGCATCTGCAGAGGCTTTTCCATGGCACTGGAGTCTGAAGAGCTATAACTTTGCAGAGATGCACAAACATTGTAGGAAATCTGCATTCACTGCTCCTTTTTCCTGGTTATTAGAAAGTAAGAAAGAGCCCAACTTGGAAGATTTTTTTTTTCATTAATTTTCAATGAGAATGTGATTATGCTTTAATTGATTTGCTCTCCTG
This sequence comes from Brachypteracias leptosomus, assembly GCA_013401335.1. Classification (NCBI taxonomy): domain Eukaryota; kingdom Metazoa; phylum Chordata; class Aves; order Coraciiformes; family Brachypteraciidae; genus Brachypteracias; species Brachypteracias leptosomus. The sequence goes on along the minus strand of VYZX01021996.1, from coordinate 937,659 downwards.
TGAAATCTCATGGCATAGATAATAAAGCTAACAGGTATCTTCCTGACCTGGGGAAAGAACAGACTTTCCCTCTGTATAACCACAGTGCTAATGACACTTAATAGAGAACATATTTTCACCTTTTCTTTTTTTTTAAAAAATTCTGCTCCATTGCTCGCTAAGGACCACATTGTCAGCAAATGTGTACAGCTTCATATATTTTTCAAGATATGCTTGCTACCTGTGTGATAAGCCCCATTTTATGTCCTATATTAGGCCCTCTTCCAGTCTGGGTGTTTGTTCCCTGGCCCTGGATTATCTTGGAGCAAGCACTTCTGTGATGCAGTGATTTGGTGATTATTGTTCTTGACATTTTTCTCCATAGAAAAAGAGGAAACTTCCTTGTGACTGCATTTTGCTGTTCCAGGCATATGCACTGCACAGCATCTTTACTATCTACTGATACCTTTTCTGAGGTTAATCTATTGTAAAATTAGATTGTAAAAATGAACACAGTTTCCACATTTACATGCCAGCACTGAAGGACTTGTGGAATAATTCAAATACTGTACAATTCCTTTTGCAGAAATCACTGCAAAATTCATTTGTAAGTGACATGTAAACCATGCAAATTAGCATGGATTCTTCCTCAGTTCAATTCATCTTTCAGAGGCTGTTACCCTTCCCAATCTGATTGCCTTAAGAACACAGATTGTCTTCTCTTGATGGTGAAACTGCTTTAATCCCCTTTTCCAAAGGTCAACTAATCTCCAGTCTTAAGTGCAATAGATGCAAATACAGTTCTCCTGCAATGTTCCTTCTAATTTAATTCTCTCCTAAGCTTTCATGTATAAACCTAGTAATGGATCAAGTTTGGAAGGGGTCAAAAGGTTTCTGTTCCAGTAAAATTTAAATTGACATCGCATACTGATAATGGTTTGCTCTACTTTACTATAAACACTAGCTACTACTCTATTGGCATATCATTTTGTGCAACAACGCAGCAATTCCAAACAGCAGCAGAACATATTCTTTGTTTTGTTGCAAAAGTTAGTGCCTGCAACGTGTGATATAAGAGAAGCAAAAATGCGTCATTTTTAATTCACGCTTGTTATGCAGCATCTTTGGCCTACTTGTTTTATTCCATCATCCCTAATTGCATTTACAAAGAAAAAAAGAAGATGCAGATTGCACGCAAAGATAAAATTAACAATTAATTACCTGCCCATTGCTGAGACCTATATAAAGGCCAAAATGTGATTATTTTTTTATTACTTGAAAAAAAAGTCTCAGTATTAACCAGCTGTACAAAATTGCTTTTTTTGATCTTCGGTGTAGAAAGCCCCCATATTTAAAAGCAAGTGAATAAGCACAGCCCAGCATCTGATTGACTGCAGACAGGAGAATGGCAAGTGCATTGTGAAATCCTGACAACGGTGTTTTCATGGGTTGGACATGTCCGTGATGTCCTACCAAGCTGGATCATGCTTTCTTGTTAAATTTGAAAAAGGGCTGTTATCAGTGAGGGACACTTACAGGAATTGATTGATAAATTTACTGCTCTTGTGGATTACCTCGTCTTTTTGTGCAGGGCTGGCAGAGTGTCAGGATTGGGTCTTGACAGAGACCAGAACATACGTCCATACTAATTCACGGTGAGGACCAGGGAGCCATGGTGTCGTTAGACACCAGGCCACTGTGACATGGAGTAGAAGGCCTGGATTTCGTTGGATGGCACTTTTTCCTCCTCGAAGGCATCCTTTCCTATAACTGCTCCATACGATTTCACGATGTACTAAAAGTACTGTGTGATCATTAATGGAGTACATGGAGGGGCACAGCAATAAATGATGGGGTTATTGATTAGCTTGCCTTTAAAAACAAAGGGTCGTATAGAGCTTATAGCTTTATGTGAGGAACTTAAAATATTTTTTATTCTAATCCTGTCATAGTTCCTGGACTGCCTTTTCTGCAGTGAAACATGGAAGGTATGTCAGTGTTGCAGCCGTACTGGATCCTGGTTGTCCCTGTGGATTGCTCATGCTCTCTAAGAAACCCTAATGAGTATTTTTGAAACAAAACATTGCACAGGGTATCAGATTCTAGCACATGAATTATACTCTGTGTGTGTGTTTTTCACCAAAGCAGATAAGGGTGGAAGATAAACAAGATATTACATACTGGGGGGGTATTTTAATTTTCAGAACAGGAGCAGCAGTGAGGAGGGGAGGCTGCCCTGGGGCTCTGCTCACCCTGCTCTACCCTCCCAGGAGTGCTCCCACTGGGTTGGGGTTGGGGGCTTGCTGGAGCAAGGACCGTGCAGTTCTGCTCTTTGTTCCCCAGCTGCCTGAGGTAAATGGCTGGAAAACTTCAGTGAGCACCTTTCGTTAGGTTTGCAAAAAAAGGAGACGGGAAAAAGAAAGACAGGAACAATCCAAATGTGCCCTGCCAGCCTGAAATAGCTCGCCACAGGTTTGAAATCCATTTCCCACAATGGTAAGAATTAAAAAGCCACAAAAGGCAACCTGTACATTTGTGCTGTATGAGGATTGCTGATACACAGCAGAGCTGTCATTTTAGGAGGAAATCATCCATCATCTGCCTGCTAGTCCCCAATAATCACCTTCTATTACAGTCAGATTGAATCTTCAATCGGTGGCCTAATGCCAGTTTTTCCACAGTTCTCAGTTTCCTGTTCTTTACAGAGGTATTCAAAATAATTTGCCATTCAAGTCTACAAATGTAGCAGTTGCGGAGAATATTATTATTGTTAGCATGTAGCTTCTAAAGCAAATTTGTGCCAAAGCATAATTTGCTGAATTAATCATTGGTCACCCATTTACATTCCTCTCCCCTTTATTCCCCCCACACCCAGTTACGATTTTGTAATCGTTGTTGTTGTTGTGTTTCGTACACACTGATGCAATGTACAATTTGAAAAAGATGTTGAGCAATGACCCTATTACTAACAATAAAAGCAATGACCTGATTAGAAAGACTCCATCAAGCAGAAAGCCAAGGGTGCCAGTGCAAGGAAAACTCAGAGATAAAATGTACAGTGAAAATGGCAAATGTTAAGACAGAGTTTAAGATTGGGTTTATGGCATCTCCCTCTCTTCTAATTGTTGGAGATACAGAGAAGACAATAAGGATGTCCAACTTGACAAAACCTCAAAGATCCCTGAGCAGACAAGATATCATGGGGAGTATTTAGGGGCAACTGAAGGCCCAACAAAACTTACTTGACTTCTAAATACTTTAGGTGTATGTGAATTTTCACATCTCTTTTTCCCCTTCTCCCCAGCGTGAATTAAGATGCAGCCTTGTACTAAATTGAATCTCTGCCTATCTTTTGTGGTGCTTGTGATTGCCTCTGCTTTTCACATGTCATTTTAGTCTTCACCAAATAGATTTCTTTTAGCTTTTTGCACAAAATTGAAGTACTGTATTAAAACAGAAGCCCTTAGGGCATACCACTGTTTTTTTCCTTTTGGAAAATAAATAATAATAAAATTTAATTACTGTACCTACTACTTAAGTAAAGTTTTGGTTCCTCTATCCGAAGTCCAATTTCCTACTTTGTGGTTAAAGCTCCAGTATATTTTGAGGGCAGTGTACTGTTACATGCCTGAATTCAGCAAAGGAAAATAGGAAATAATTCACTCTGGCTTGAAAAGGGTGGGGATTTCTTTGTTTCTTTTTATATTTATTCAGGAAAAGCTGACAATCGTCCCACATTAATGAACAACACCATCAATCAAAGTGCTGACAATGAGCGGAAAAGCGAGGTAGATGTCAGACTGACGGCATATTGCTTTTTTCAGCTAAGCCAGGGCTGTTTATAGCACTTTTCACTGGCAAAACTCGGGCTGCAGCTCGACAAGAATAGAAAGCAGAATCAGAAATCGTGTGTGGAAAGTTGCTCCTGTGCTTTTAAATTTGAAATTAGTATTGAAATCCAGTTGCTACTGAGTCATTTTCACGGGTTTGCTTTGCGAGGTGGCAGGGTCTTTCCTATCTCCTGGTGAAGAGATGATGGACCTTGCTTCACTAGTCAAGAGACAGCTCAACCAAGGGCTGCAGCACCTTGTGAACTGAGCAGAGATGAAAACGTATCTTGGATTATAATCCAGTGTCTCCCTGGAGTTCCCCGCTCTGTGAAGGCGGAAAGTCCTCCCTGTGGGCACCATTTTCTTGCCTTTCTCTTCTTGCCGGGCCATTTGCTTGTAGCAAAGAGAAGCTGCCAGGTTCTCTCTCCTGCTGAATGGCTGCATGCTTGGGACAAGATTGCTGGTACTGAGAGGTTTTCTGCACTGCTTTGCTGCATGAGGAGGGTGATGGACCACCCAATTTATGGAAGATGGAGGGATATGAATGCCCAAAGCTGAGTGGCTAGATGTTGTGGGACCTGGACTGCAATGGAAATAAAAGCTGTGACACAATAAAAAAAAAGGTATTTTGTCCACTGCCCAACCTGTCAACTCACCTTCATCCTCCTGACCTTTCTAGAAGATGTAAGTTACCTCTGTCACCTCTTAAAATAGCCACCTAAATGTGTATCTCAGGAGTCTCCCTCTCTTATTCAGGTTCTGAAGTTTAAAACACACATATCCATTCCCCTCTCCTCCCCTCCCAGCTGAACCAACGCCAACTTTTGCTTAAACACTTGGCCTGACACAGTGCCGTGTAACTCCTCTGTAGCTGCTGGGACCATGTTATTCTCTGTAGCAGCAGCACTGGGCAGTGAATCAAGCATCATTTCTTTAAAGCCTTTACAGAAACTAGTCTGTTATTGGAAATTGCTTGAGTCATTGCCCCACTGCACAACCTTGGGCAAGTCATTTCCCCTCTCTTTGTCGCTGTTTCAGCCCTCACCCCACATCTGTCTGGTCACTATATGCTCTAAGATCATCAGGGCAGGGCTCTATCTCTCACAGACATGCACACAAGCATGAATGCAAGATAAAACACAGACTTCTGGCTCAAGATGGGGGAGGGAGTGGTGAATACAAAACTCAGGAATGTTTTGGTCATTTATGCTTTGAGAATTTCATAAGAAAACCATTTTTCCTACTTCTCTGCCGATGTGTGGGAAAACTTTTATTAAACTTTTTTCATATTTGAAACATCTGAGAGTTTTGAGTTTCCCTTAATTGTCTCTTTCCCACCCTCACTCAGCACAGAGAAAGAGGAGGAAAATGGGGAAAAATGATTAAACTGAAAAATAATGTCGGAGGGCGTCAGAACTTAATGTTTCCTTTTAATGCTTTGGAACTTTCCAAAGACAAGGAAGTCATGAAAGGTTGGAGCAGCAATCTAAAACAAATAAAAGAAAAAAAAAAAAAGGAAAGAATCCCATACAAGGGATTTCATAGAAGGCTCTGAAGCTTCAGGAGCTTTAAATAGGAGATTTTTACAGCTGTTTCCCTTCCTCTGCGTTTTCAGTGGAAGGGCATAACACAACCTTGGGGTAGGAGGTGCCTCCTGTGACCAGAGAGCATCCCAGCAGGGACTGGCTTGGTCCAGATGGGAGGGTTTTAGCCCAACATCTCTCCGTTACGAAATACCTCATGTTCTCACACAGCAGACTCTGATATCCTCTGCAATAGGAGGGGATCATCTTGGCTGGCTGACATTGGGTCACTATTTAGGACTGTGGCACACAACAGAATTGTATGAAAACAGAAAGGGCTGGTTCCGTTTTGGGAAGAGCATTGGAGAGCTCCTGTGGGTCAGCCCTGAAAATCAGCCTGGTACAACCCCATCTGGCTCTTGGGGGGCTGGGTTAATCCTCCTCCTCTGCCTCAGCCATCCTGACAGATCCTAGGCACGTCCCTTCATGCTCCCTGCTGTTGCCCTGGTAATGTGAAGGTGTTGCAGCTCCCCAGGGTGGGATTTAAGGCTGGGGGCATAAGGGATAACTGCGTGTTCAGGCATTGCAGGAGTGGAGACCTGGAAAGGTGTTAGCCAGAGAAGCATGTGATCTATCTTAGGGAGATAGTAGCAATGCAAAGAAAGGAAAGATGTCCAGTAAACTTGTAGTTTAAACTCGTCCCTTTACTCTTGTTTTCAATAATCAATGCTTATGCAGCCTTCTCCTCCTTCCATGCTTATGCTGCCATTGTACTTGTATTTGGGACAAACCCAGAGCCAGTTAGAAAAGTTCTCTTTTTGATTTAGCAGCTTCCAATGGCCCACGGGAGAAGAGCTGAATCAGTGAATGGTGTTTGTGAATGAGCAGAGGGAGCTCTTGGCAGGTTATGGTGCACAGGGTGCTCTGTGGGACACATGGTACACCAGCATTCAGGCTCTGGCCTTTTTTTTAGTGTGTCCCTGGAATGCATTTCCCACCACACAGCCTCTTCTGGTTGCTTGTAGCCTTCCAGCAGCAACATGCATGATTCAGTGGAGAGCCCAGTGCAAAGCTATGTGGTATTTGGTTTTCCTGAGACATGTAACTTTCTTTTTAATGTTGTTCAGAGGGATCTGCCTTAGCACAGCACTGCAGATCACCTTCTGCAGTCCTGCTCCAGCTTTCTCCTGAGACACGCTGTGCTGCTTTGCCGGGGTAAAGACTGGTAACTGCAGGTACCAGTTTGCAGGGGTGTAGAAACAGTAATTCTGCAGGAGGATGAATGTACAAATAAGGCATCTTGTGCAATGAAAAGCTCATAGTGGGGTGGAAGTGGGTGGAAATACTGACTCTGTTGAGCTTAGAGAAACAGCCGCCCTCACATCTCCTTCATCATCTGAAACAAATGAAAACTGGGCTGATAAAATTCATGATGCTATTCCCAGATGTTTCATTTAAAGGAAAGTTTCCTTACGTGCAAAGTAACTGAAAACTAGAGATGTAATTGCTACAAAATGTAACAGTATCTAGCAAAAATTGCAGCTACTCGATGAAATATATATTTTGTCAGCATCAGCATAAAAGAAAGAACATTCTCATCCAGAAATGGTATGTAAATAAATAAACTCTAATTGGTTTGACAATGCCCCTTTTCCTGGCAGTGCCAAGAATCCTAGCATTGTAATTACACAGTTCTGGGCAGACATGTGGTTTCCATTAAGAAAGGCTTGTGATTGACTGAGTTCATGAGGCATGTCAGAAAAAACACATCAATGTCTTTATAAAATGAAAAAATAGATCCAAATTTACTTCCAACTTCATGAGAAATGTGCATTTGTAAATACTCTGAACACGGTACAATAAATAGAAGTAAGGCAAGTTGCTATTAGGAAAATTTGCCAAATTCATGTTAGAATATAAGCTTAAGACAACAAAATGCACCTACTTTATTTTTGTAAGGAGAAGTTCTCGCATGTTTGGTGAGCATTTAAAGTTTTCCTAACCCTTTTTCCTCAGTTGTTTCTATTCAGCAGTGTAGTAATTGAAAATGTTTCCAATGAAAATGAAAACGATATTCAAAGTCTACCACATTTTGTTTTACCTACATCACGCAAAAGCACTTAAAGCTAAGACACAAGCTTTAAGAGCAAAAAACTGAACAGTTTTTTTTCTGTGAGGAAGGAAAACTGGCTAGTTAGGTAAGGGAAAATTTTATCTAAGAGTATTTTAAACTAAAATTCTAATGACTTGTTTTAATCACTTAAAGTGACTAAAATGTTGGATAGTTTATTTTCTGCCTTAGCATAAATACTTTTAAAATGACAAACATTTTAGTATGCTGCCAAATACTGTCATCTCTTGGCAACCTTAACATTTTATGCTAGATGTATTTTTCTTGACAACAAAACAATTCTGTCTGTTTCTTCTCTTCCCCCTTTTGAAAGACAACAGTGGTAAATACAGGGTGTTTTTTAAATGGATTATATCTGTGATGACTTCTAGATATAAATACCAATTTCAAATCTACTGACTTAAAAAAAACCAAAACTTTTGGGGTCAGTGACTATGCCCTTTTATAATAGTGTTAAAGAACAAGATTTCTTTCTTGACCCTTTCAAATATAAATTGGAAAAAAAAATCTTAATTCTGTAACAAGAAATATTACTTTTATGGATAGGTCATGGCACAGGGAATCTAACCCACTGCTCTGCCACAGGCTCCTGGCATGGGTGTGGGCAAGTTTTTTAATCCGTTTTGTGCCTCCACCTCATTGTTGTGAGTTTAAAATCCACTAATCACTGTGAAGTGCATGTAAGGCATAGGGGGGAGGATCAGAGAAGTGCCTACAAAGATACACCAAGTCTAGCAAAGGATGTCTGCAAAGTGTTTTAATAATTTTAAACGTTAAAAAAATACCTTAAAACTTTTTATTCATTCATTTGAAACTCTTAAGAAATGTTGAGTTGGCAGCAAAGATTATTCTGTTCAGGTAACTCTAGATAATGTAAACAAGGGAAAAGTACAGATATAGTCTAAGTTGTGAAAATGATACAGGAATAGGACCTGAGCCATATACACACAAGTTTCTTAAATGCTTAGAAAGATTTAGAAGATTAAGCTGAAGAATGTTTAAAAAGTTCATGGTGCAAAATTACTTGTAGGGAACCAAGTGTAAATCTTTTGGCTCAGGAAGAAGAGCACCCCGTCACTTGCAAACACCTTTGGAGCTCGGTCAGTATGTTGATGGGCTCCTTTACCTTATTTCTTGCTCCCTAGAGTTAATTTGGAAGTGCAGTTTATTTAGATCATTCTCAGTTGTCACTTCAAAAAGCCTACAGACTGGACAAAAGGGCTTGCCTGACAAGTTTTGACCAACCAGTCCACGTCGCTAAATTTGCTCAGAGCAGAGAGCCCTGTCTCGCAGAACTGGCTTTTTCCATGTATTTTAAGGAATAGTGGGAACCAGTGTCTCACTTTTTAAGTGGGTCCTCAACAGTTAATTTCTCAGGAAAGAGAAACTATGGACTTTTCTTCAAATGATTTCACGCCATAAAAATCTGTGTTCACTTTTTGGCTGTAATGTTTGTGTGCATGCTATACAGGTAACTGCTTTTGTAAACAAGCTCTTAGGTGGTGTGCTTAGAAAAATGATGGTTTGCAGGGGATGTATGCAAATTTTAGAGATCAGTGGTTGAATTCCTAATCCTGGCACTGGATTTATAAACCATGGCATTCTACATAGAATGTCGTACATTACATCAACTTAGGAGTCACTGAAGGAGTATCTCTACTCACTTTGTTCCTTGGAACAGGCTCTGAGTGTTTTGAAGTGTGTGGTCAACATGAAAGTAGCTTGGAAAAATCCCCATCTTCACTTTGCCAGATGCGCTCTTTCGAAGGGGAATAATAGCACTCTGTGGGTCCGGAGGAGATGGGGAGGTTTTGAGCACCCACTGATAGCAGAACCAGTCTCTTCATCTGAATATGATGAGCAGTTTCTGGAGCCATTGCATGCTTTATTAAAAATGCTTTTTATAGAAAGAATATTTCGTTCATAGTTTCTCACAGTACAGTTTCATTATGCTGTGCTTTTCTGCTCTGTATATAGTAATAGTATTACTGATCAGCCCTATTAGCAAGGCTTCAAAAGAACAATTGTGTCTCTGTAAAACCTTGATACAGCAGTTAAAAATAAACTTTCAGACTGATTACAAAATCAGCCCTGTACTGATGGCAAGAGAAATGCTCTCTTTGCTGGAGTGTCTGCCTGTTTACATTTTGCTGTGAGTCTGGTGTCTTGGTTTTAGAGTCAGAAGGATGTAAGGACAATGGCCTCTGCTGAGGTAACCTGCAGTTTTGATGGCTAGCAACTGAACGTAGTGGTCTAGCAAGCACCCAGCACACAAATGGCCCCATTGAGGTCAACGGGGGTGTGAGAAGAAGGAAGGAGACATTTTGCCGAAACTCCCACACAGGTTTTCTGCTTAGAGCTCTTATCGTTCATTATTAGTTGCTCACGAGACTTTGCAACTTCAACGGAGGGATTTTTGGTGAACATAAAGTTTGTGTTTTGGTTAGCTTGTGGAGTGTCAGCAAAGATAGAGATGAAATCTCTCATATTAGCATCTGTCTGTTGGGGATGCTGGAGGTGATACAACAAAGTCCTGCTTGTTAATGAAGGGGTCGATGGTGCTGTAGCACTATAGTGGCATCAGTCATGTAAGAATATTTAAGAATCTTCTACTTGTAATTAAGCAGAGCTGTAGGAGTCTCTGTGCCTGGGAAAAGTGGGCTGTTGGCTTGAATGTCTAGCTTTGAGCATTTGCTCTGTGTTCTGGAAGTTTGTGACAAAGTGGACATAGTGGCAATGGCAGAGACAGAACCTTTTCCTTCTTCTTGCCTTGTCTATTATAATGGCCCCAAAGCCCTGTAATGTTAAGAGAGGCAGAGGAAAGGGGGATTGCTAGGGTGAAATACGTACATGAAATGGGGGATAACTCATAACTACCAGCAAGAATCTGGCAATCCTCACTCTTAATATAAGCTTCACAAGACTTTGGGGGGACCTGGCCACCTCAGAGTAGCTGCTGTAAGAAACAGTGCATTCCCTGGGAGCTCCTCCACATAAAACTGTTTGGAGCAGTGTTGAGCTGTGATCCTGGATTTCCACCCTGAAGAGCTGTGGGGGGTGGTTCTTGATGCCAGACAGCTGTGTGGCTGCTGATCCAGCTGCACTGCATTTGGGGAGAGGAAATTCAGGAGTCAGTACCACAGGGGCAGGCTTTTAGTAGCATCAGATGTTTGGGGTTGAGCTTCTCTCTGTGTCTTCCAGCACTACTTTACCAAGCAGCTACACCTCCTCTGGTGAGTTGATGTTGCTAGTCTGTCTGTTCACAGCTTCAGAGACAATGGCTAGGATGCTGAAAACTGTGTAAGTGAGTAACCTAATACCAGATTCACAAAATTATGAGATTCTTAGATGTTCTGTAGGAGCCTGCTTTTCTATTGCTTTGAAAGGAAAGATAAGCATCTAAACTGAAGTTTAGGTATCTAAATACCTCCATGGATCTTGGTTTGAAGCAAGTCACTTAGGTGGTTTTAAATATGATATCCATAATATATCACTTTGCTTCTTGTTTAAATATTTATGGAGAAGACTTGGGGCGAGGCAAGGGGGTGATAAGGCTGACTGTAAAGTGAGAGAGGACATTGGGCTCTCTCTGACATCTTTGTAGATGAGTCACTTCTTCACATTAAGACTAATCTTACAGTTCTTATGAGAACTACCAGTTTAAAAAGAATACTTCAAAAATACTTTTAAAGCCTTTGAAGTGCCTGGGCAAGTTCAGGAGACAGCTTTTTTGCTTGTTGTTTGTCAATTACTATTTGGCAGGACACTAAAGATTTTCACTTGTTGGTTGTACCACGAAGTTGTACGACCAAATTCCCCCAATGAGAATATCTGACGTCCTCTAGAACAGGAGGATTCAGGGAGTTTAAGCTGTAGAAAATTCTTCTTTTGGGGCAGATAAGAAACCCCTAAGTTCAATGGAAAAAAAAAAAAAAAAAAAGAACCAAGCATATGTGCCTGATCTAAGATTTCTCCCCATGGTTTAAATACTTCTCTGTGTACCATCTGTATTATCCAAAGAGGTTAACCTTGGTGGGGAGTCTCAGTCCTCCCACCCATGCACCATGATCCATTTTTCTGAATGGCATGTCCTGCTCCATGTTGTTACATCCACGCAATAATTAAATGTGTCTTCAAAGAGCACTGAAGATGAGTAGTCTTTGAGCTTGCTGCTTAATTACTTTAGCCTCATCCCATTGCTTCCAATCACTGTGCCATCGGTATCACTCACTGATATTGGAAACAGATACCTGAAGGTATGGCCTCTGAGTGGCTTAGGTTATAGTCTAAGATAGTTTTAATAGGAATACACAGTCAATTACACTTTCAGGAAGGCCAACAAATGAATGTACCTTTTCAGTAAGCATATTTATATACACAAAAACTCCACGTTTCCTTTTGGTTCCTCTTTTTTTTTTTTTCAATCTTTCAATTTCCAGGAAATATAACCAAGTAGGAGACAAAGCTTTTTCAGTGAAAATGCCAAATAAGAGTGCTTGTTTCATTTAAATACCTGCCTTGGAAAGCAATAATATTACATTTAGAAAAAATTACAATGGAGGACTGAGAGTAATGAAAATGCAGAGCCTAGGTCTATTTGTGCCTTCTGAAAGAAAGCAGGCTTGCAGAAAACCTTCTAATGAGGTGAATATGTTCTAATGCACTTCTAATACTGAGGATATTTCTGCAGACTACTTTTTGAAACATTAAATTAAGATGTGATTGTTTTCTGCCTGTTAGACCTGTCCCTGCACCTTCAGCCACACCTTACTGCTTAAACTGTCTGATTTATTGTACTCTGAGCAGCATTTTAAAGTAATAATGGCATACAGTATCCCATCCCAAAATACATACCTATTTTTTTACATGTTCAGATGTGATATATGGATCTAAAAGCAAATTAACGTGTGTGCCGCTGTGGGTCTGTGTATGCTGAGTACAGTCTGTGATGTTAGAGAATAGAAATAATACAGTATTTAAAATGGAAATGGTGATATATTTGCAGGTAATACTTGACTTTGTTATTTTCTAGGAGATTCTGGGGGCATTATGATGTCTGTTATGTATGTATATTCTAATAGTAATAATGTTGCAGTGCTAATCTCCTGTACCAAAACAAATAACACATATTAGAATACAGAATTCAAAATTCTTATGATTGCTAGGTAAAGTGATTTTCAAATTAGTTTTTAATGAGTTCTAATATTTTAATACAACACAAATTTTCAAGTTAGAGGTGCTTTTTTAGATTTTCTTTTGTTTTTGTTTTAGACAATTGGATGCAGTATTACTTCATGGGATAACATTTAATTAAAATATACTAATTTATGTATTTGTTTATTAGTTTTATCCCTAAAGCAGCAAAAACCTCTGCATACTTTTTATGAAAAATGTAAATGAGGACTTTGGCATCACTAATAAAGTGGAATTAGCATACATTTTAAAAATGGTTTGTTTCACTTTAATAACCTTTATAGCAATAACTTTAAAAGTGCCGCTTTGAGTGGGGGCGCAGTGAGCTTGCACTGAGACAGCGGAGGGGTTTCTTTCTCTGGACCAGATTCTGATGCTGTTTCACTATCCTGGTCAGTTTGGTGGGACCCGTGTGAAGCGCCCCTTTGGTTTGTCACATCCTCAACTCGTGCCCATGGTGCGATGCTGATTTACACCATCGGTGGCTGGGTGGACGTGCTGGTGGGAATCTGGCTCATTCAGACTGAAGGCGTCTCTGGCTTCGACTTTAGCCAAGGCAGGATCAGACTGCTCTGGGAATAACCTTCCATTTTTCTAATTTCCTTTTTAGCTTTATTAGGTTTTACCTGATGAGGTCTTGTCAAAAAGAAAAGTTTCCTCTTATTACTTTCAGTGTACGAAGAGTTCCAAGACCAAAACCCAGTGAGTCCTGAGACTGACAAAATTTCCATTGACGTTTATAGGAATTTTGTCTGAGAAAGAATCAAGCCTCAAATTTTTATCCTGTGATACAATGCATCACTGCGAGACAAGCAGAGTTGCTGGTAATCTGCTAATGAGACTGTTTGCACTTGAGTTTCTCTGTTGTTTTAATCATAAGTATTTTTATAAGATCCTGTAACGCACTGTGGGCTCGATCCTTGGTATCTTGGGGCTGAGCTCCATGGGGTCAGCTCTGGTAAGCTGAAACCTATGGCAGTCATCCTGTCTGGGTGCAAAGAGAGGGGCTGTCTGGGTTTCTCGTGATGAGGTCTTGATGTTTTGTGCTTGTTCGGGGGTATTTGTATGTGTATGTTAGAAAGAAAATGCACCGTCCCCCTCCTCTCCCAGTTACTGGTCTCTTTCTTAGTCTGCTTATAAGAATAACAAAGTTGAAATATAGGAAAGTAGTTGGTTTCAGAAACATTTTGAAAGTGCAATACCGAGCACTAGTTTCAGTGGCTAAAATACAAAAAAGCTGCAAACCAGTGCTCCAGTGGGTGCTTTGGTGGTGGGTGCCACATGGATGGATGGGCAGCGGGAGCACCCGCTCCCTCCGTGCTCCCCCACTGAGACCCCTCCTTGGTGCCCACAAGGGGTGCTCCTTGGGCCCCTGCCCATTTGCCTGAAATGTGAAGGGTTGTCTTTGATACTCCGTCATTTAAATCTCCCAGGGGATTTAGATATCCCTGAGTGTCCCCATTTCCCCAGCCTGACACCTTCCCTGTGGAAAATACTCCCCAAACACACCCTGGCCCCTTCCCGCTGTTCCTCTGTTAGTTATTTGGGCTCACACTTCTTCACTTCAGTGTGTGCCTTCGCAGGCAGCCTGTGCAGTGGCTGTTTGTTAACAAACTGTCAATAAACATATGGTTTTGGGCAAAAATAACGTGTTTTGCACACAGGCTGCTTGGGCACCAGGAGGTGGGGGGACGGTGTGGCTCCGGTTTGGGTTGAGAGGAGGGCTGTTGGAAGTGGAACCACAAAAAAGGAACTGCAAAATGTTTCCAAGCCTGGCTGGCAGCCCTGCCACCAAGGAATATCAGAGTCCCCTGGACTGAATGTGGGGATGCAGTGACATGCTTTTGTGCGAAGCCTTCCCTTATCCTCTTGGGTGAAGTAGAAGTGATGCTGGTTTGCTGCCCATCCAGAGGAACTTTGCAAAAAGTAATGGTGCTTTTTATTGTTGTTGTTTTCTCTGTCTCCCCCTCAATTTTTTGGTCAGTTATCCATGTCACTGAAATGTTTTAATGAGGAAATCCCAACTACAGAAGGGTCAGGAGATGAAAAGCAGAGCTGATTTTAAAAGTAATGCCCAGTTTTACTGCACAACCAACTCCCAGTGCATTTTGAGATGAAAGGGAAAGAAAAGCTTCACAGCATTTAAGCAATAAAAGTAGTACAAGGAAAAGCTCTTTCATAGTCTTTGGCATGACAAGGTGGTACCTATATGGGGGGAAATACAAACAACTTCTGCAAAGCAGTGTAGAATGTAGAAAGTAACGCACACAGAATCAATACTCCCCAGACAGATGTATATACGTGAGACTTGATATTACATATAGTCATAAGCAGATGTAGGGCCTGATTCTTCAGGCATGTTATGCAAATGAGGAACTGTTTTATCATGAACAGTTGAGATGATCATAAGATGGACTGATTAAGCACATGGTTAAATCTGAGCAGGATTTAGTTCAGGTACTTATTCTTATATTCCTATATAAGCCTATGTTCCATCAGTGTAAAAACAAATTACCCTAATGTGACATTAATATCTATTTGCTACCATCTGAGATCTTTCAAAATGGTATTTAATTTCTTAATATTCTGAGACTTTTTTCCTTAAAAATTTCATGTATCATTAAAAAAAAGTCTAGTCTAAGTCACAAATGCATCCTTTTTCTCATGTATATTTGATACCAGGCTCCAGTCTAATCTGATAAAGTGCACTTTGCCTGTGGTGTCTTACAATAAGCTGGCTGCATTAGTGCCGGGAAAAATCAATACCGATTTATAATTTACCATCGCAAAAACCTATCACTTTTTATGACCCTCCATCCTGACTCATTAATATTACATTAAAACACACACACACACACCACTGCAACAGGGTGAAATTGTAAGCTTGTCAGGTTTGCAGTCATAAAGAAAGCTTTAATTGGTCTTAGTTTGGGAATGCAGCATTAGATTTTGTTTATTTGTGCGATGATTATTTTTTACAATTTTTCCTTGCTTTTTGTGAATTTCTAAATGCATCCTGGTAGCGCATTGATTTCTCAGCCAACATCTCCTTTCAGTTTTCTTTTTTTCTCTGCATGAAGACATGGTTTTCAAATAATGGCTGTCTCTCTAAAATTTCAGCAAGGTTAGGTAAATCACTTGACGCGTTACTTGTTTTGGCTTTGCGCTCTTGATTGGAGGTGATAAAGTATAACAGGTTCTATCCACTAGTAACACATTTATTTTTCTAATTGTGACGGGATTTTTGTTTGTTTGCTTTTCATTAGAGTTCTAGAAGACTGTTTTGGGGCAAAATGTAGAAATCAAATCAGTGTATCTTGTATCATTTATCTCATGAAATGTTTTTCTTTCCTGAGTGGGCAAGACCAAAGTGATTGGTTGGATGCTGTTGGCTCAATGTTGTGGGGTACAAATGGCCCAGTGCAGTTCACAGAACACCAGCATCTCCAGCTGATTTCAGTGGGCCTAATAATTTCCTCTCTCCAGTGTGCACAGACGAAGACAAGAACTGTGAAATGTAGAACCGATGGTGAATTCAATTTTTTTTTTTTCTTACATATTTTAGACAAAAAAGTGTTCTTTGAAAAAAAACTCCCCAGAAACCAAACCAATACATCACCCCTGCAAAGAAAATTGAAACGGTTTCATACTCGTATGTTTTTGGGCTCCAGAACTCCTTATATCTAAATTCTTTCCAGATAATGTCAAAAATAATGATGTCAGTGTTTATATTGGCAATGGAAAGGTGCTCTTTATTTATTTCATACTATTTCCACAGTTTTCAGGGATTTTTTTTTCCTTGTTAATATCCTAAAAAGAGAGATTGCATCCTAAAAAGATGGTTTGTTTGCTTCCTCCCTGCATGAAAGGTTAAGGAATAAATAGGTAAACACTGTGTTAACACAGAAGTTTTTTAAAAAAAAAATTAAATAAATAAAAACCCCGGGAAATTCAGTGTGTTCTCAAGTGTGCAGAAGATCCGCACCATGCAGCAAGTACATGTCGTGATTGGGTTTTTAAAAGACGTTTGCCTCCCCACTGACTGACAGGGCCTATTGATTTTTTAGGTTTCTGCCGTCATCAGTTTTCAGCCTCACAGCGGCCATATGTCGAGGTCAGGGCGCGCGGGGGCTCGGGCAGGCAGCCTTCGCCACATCCAAAAGTGAAGGGCCGCTGAAAGAAAATCAATCATGTCATAAGTGGGAAGCATCAAAAATTTTCCCCCTGTATGGCCAGGGCCCATCAGGCTGTCTCCACTCCCCAGCGAAGGTTAGGCATCTGTCAAGCCGGGCTAGGTGAAAAGTATTAGAAATGCCAGTTAACCCGTGGTACGGCTGAGCGGAGCCGCGCTGCCTCTGCCTTTGTTTGCCCAGGGAATATGACAAGGTTAGCGTTTTCACCTAATTTTTGAGACAAGGCAGCTCCCTCCACCCCTGTAGGTAATGTGCTGGCTCGGGTTTTGGCAAGTGATGGTGAAGGGCGTGGGAGCTGGGCCATGCGTGGGCACACGCTTGGGTGTGTGCAGACCGGGCATGTGCAGGAGTGAAACTCCTCCATCCACATGGATGTCTCACCTCCTTCTGGGAGGTCAGCACAATTTGTTCATGAGGTCCCCAAATATGCTTCTGAAACCAAGCATCACCACAGGAGCACAGCTTTTTGGTTAGAACATGTAAGTTTTCAATGTTCTGGGGTTTTCTTTTCTCCCCCATTAATGATAAAATGATTTGCTCTTGCCCTGTGCTGATCTGGATGTTTCCTGACTCTTGTTTCAGAATATCTTCACTGAATTGACAGTAAATATTTCCATTGTTCCTCTAATTGGGGAAAATATATTTCATGCACTCTGTGAAAGTATACTTGCTGTGCTGTATGATTTTAATCTTTCTCCTCCTTGTTCCATTTAAAATCCATACAATTAGATTGTGCAATTATGCTAAATAATCGATCTTCTGTATCTTGTTTGCCACTTACATGATGCCTCTCGCAGAGAGGAAAACATATCTGAGTATGTCCACTAAATTTGAAATACTGATTTGGTAATACACTGGGATATTTAAGATTATGTTGGCCATCTTTCAAGCTTTCTGATTGCCAATCATGTGCCCTGAGGAATATTGCAGTAGGCTATGGATAATAGAGTGTGTGTGGATTTATTGTTAAGCAATTAGGCAAAAAGAGAAAACAAATTTATCAGTACACGAAAGGGAGCATAGCCTCATTTTTAAAAATTATTATTTCTTGATGAAGAGCAGTGCTACTTTCAGTAAAGGTAGATTTGCTTATTTACTCAAAAAAACCCCCCAAACCAAAAATCAAAACCCCAAACCAACCTATATTTTCCTCATTTCAGGACAATTATATATCTCATCTATGTGTGTGGGTCTTGTTGACTTGGCTAAATAGAAATATCTCTTCCATGAGTGATATTAACTGAGCTGCCAGTTTAAGCTCCTGAGGAGGGTCTTCCTGGGAGCATTTGTCAGAGGAGTGGAGCAGCAGCACAGCTTGCTCCAGAGCTTGTCCCGTGCACAGCAGATGAAGGCAAGGAGATGATGGGATGGGGTCCATGAATGAGAATGAAAGCTGTGCTGCAGCTCACCACTTCAACGTTGACTTTTGCTGCCTGACCCGGGGTGTATACTTCCTAATAAATGTTTTAGCTCTCTACGCTCCAGTGATTACACTCTCCATTGAATACAGATAAAAAGACAAAATGTTTCTTTAATCAGTACTGTGATGTGAGACCGTTAAGGTAATAGTGCTTGAAACTATTAGAATCTTGAAGATATTGACTGACTTGCTTTTGGCGTTGCAATTATAATTGTATTTTTAGGCTGTGTTATCTGGTTTTATAGTAGTTATTCTAACACAGAAGGCTTCCCTGTCCAGTCTTAACCGCAGGGATATACATAGGGGAAGATATTTTGCAGTCCTGAGCTGCAGGTGCAGCTAGCAGATGACCTAATTGGGACTGATATAATTTGGTTTGAGAGTGTGCAAGGAAATCCAGGTCATCCCTCTGGAATCCACAGTGAATAAGCGTAGACGGATTTGAGGGGAAAAAGTGTTTGAAACCTTCCTCAAAGTGTATTTTAAGCTCTTGAAGCGTTATGGGAAAGACTGGTGACAAAAGTTATCTTTTGTGAATTTAAGCCAGATAGGCAGCATCTGGCCAAAGAAGTCTCCCCTCTGCAGCGGTGTTATCCCTGCGTTTCCCTGAGGAGCGAGGATCTCCAGGTGCAGGGCTCTACAAAATCCATCCACTGACACCAGTTATCCAGACTCATAGACATAGAGAATTGAAGTCCAAAAGAGACCATGGATGATGGATGCTGACCTGCTTAGTACTCCCCAGGGAAACTCAACCCTTTGCTACTACCTGTAACATATAACATATAATGTATAGCCTGTAATGTATAACTAAGCCATCTCTTGGGAGGATAAGCTGGATCACCTTTTGTGAACACACTCAAGCAGGGTCATTTCCAACAGCGTACACCAGTGGTGGCTTCCTCCTCACCTGTGGCAATGCACTAATGTGAGAAGAGGATCATGCACAGAAATACACAGAGTTATGGATATCCAACTCAGAAGATAATGTAGATTGCATAAAAAAGTTCAAGAGCTGTCCTGTTCTTTCTTTCAAAATCTTTAGACATTGATTTAAATGGTTTAAATGTGTTGTGTTAGACATTTGCACTAGTTTAACTAATGCCCTTTGCCATATCGGCAAGTTTATTGTGAGGTTGGATTTCATGGCATATTTACATGATATGGTACAAACTGTGTTTGCTAGCTTTTAGCTGTTTTTTAATTCCAGTTATTAAAGATAAAAAAAGTAAAGATGGCAGCTAGCATTTTAGAATTGCTCTATATTTGGTTTGGAGCCTCCTCAGTGCTCTGGTCATGGATGCTGTGCCTGGTGTGATGTTACAATTGTGGGCACTCACCATCTGTGAAGCAAGAATTACTCTGGTGTGGCTGAGCAGTGGAGCTTTGTGACATGCAAGCCAGCAGGCTCCTGCACGTTTTGATTTCTGACTTCTCCAAGTAGAGCAGAGCTGGTTTTGCCACTGAAAGGCTGCACTGAGAGAAGACCATTTCTTGGTGTTTCAACTAGTCTGATTCACCTGTACAGAAACAGTTGGCTCCTATCCCCAGAGTTTCATTATGCACAAAATATTTTCTTTCCAAGTGAGAGTTAAAGTATTGAGATGACAAAGATCAAAAGTAGTGCCTCAGAGTCACCTGGCAGCACTAACTATGGCTCCTGGAAATTGTAGTGTGTGTATATATATATGCATTTGTGCACATGTGTAGAACTTGCAGTTTTCTGCACATGTTTTTGTGGTTGTTTTTTGAGGGTCTTTATCCACTCCATAATTTCCTCTTGAGGGTTTGCTGGAGGTTGCCTTTGAAGATGGATCAGTTAATGTTTCTGGCACTGTGCTTTGAAAATGTGAAGCCCCATGGAAGTGTTGTCATTATGATTGTTCTTTATCAACCAGAGAATGTTTCTGGAAAGTGTGAACCTGTTGCTTCCCACTGACACAGTCAGGCCACCTTTGCTGTCCGATCCACCTGACGTGGGTCAGAGGTGGCACAGGCACAAGTGGGATGCTGGCTGTGCTACTTCATTCTGGTTGTTCATATTTCTTTTCTTAAATCATTAGTCCACAGTATGGACCAGCATGTGAGTCGGGTTTGTCTAATGGGTCACACATGAGAAGATTCAAATAGCCTTTGCTATTTTATCTCAAGATGTAGTTGTGCAGCACTCACAGCATTTACCTGGGGTAGGTGTCAGATCTGCAGCTCCTGCTCACCCAAATTGACCTTTTTGTTTCTTTTATTTCCTTCTGAGCTGGCATGTTGTAATGCTGCGGTCTGTGGGAGCAGTGCTTTCCTTCAGCTAAGAAATATGTGTTGTGTCATGTGTGTCCCCCCTCCTGAGATTATGGACCTCCCCTTTGCTGCTTCTGCTACCAGGACTGGGGCTTTTCTATGCCTGAGCACCTTGGTTGTGTGGGCGGTCTCCCGTCTTCTCGTCTCCCATCTTCTCCCTTTTCCACTTTCCTTCTTCCACTACTTCTTCCTTTTTTTCTTTTTCCTCTTTCTCATTTTTGTCTGAAAAGCATTGCTGCTGTATGTGCAGTAACATGTTCCAAACTTCATTTTAGCCCTATTAAAACAATAAATTCTGATAGTTCAATATAAGTTGTTTAAGATCTCTTGGGCCAGAAAAAATTTCTTTTAACAAAAAAAAAATCCCTGAATACAGAGTTACAAAATACATTTCAGAACCATTATGGCCTTCTGGGTAAATAATGTTCACTTTCAAAAATGTCTTCATAACACATATTTTTAAAGTTTTAAATTTTTATTATTTTTTTTTTAATAGTAGACCATGATGGGTTCTAAAGAGCCATTATGGTTTATCATGGAAATCATATACTTTTTCTAAAAATTGTCTTTTAAATACTCATTCTGGAATTGTTGCAACTATGATGCATTTCTAGCATAGGGGATTTTTCTTTTCCTACACTATTTCCCCCCCAACTAACGTAAAAGAAATGAACGTTTCTATGTGCCTGTATCTTTCTAAACAGGAATGTGATGGTCTGTAGTAAATGATCCAACGGTTGGAAATTCCACCTTAAGGGTGCAATATGCTTCTCTAAAATAATCCATTTTAAAGGGCAGCAGATGTATGACTCTTTCCTGAGACAGCCTTGTCACATCACGTGACTTTACCTATCTTGCATGAGCTTAGTACAGCAGGTGATGTAACAGGCAACATGTTACTATTTTTGTATTATTTTTGGCATTCATTGAATGGAAGAGGCTGAGTAAGGACTTCTCTGCATTTACAAGGTAGGGCGTGAAGAAGGCATAAAAAGTCATCACAGTTTCTCCAGAGTTCGGATGTTCATCTGGGGGGCTCTTCTAGGCACGTGTGGACCATGTTATTCTTGTACTCTGAAAGTCAGGAAGATTCAGAAAATGACTGGAGAGTGCATCTTCTCCAGCAGCCTATGGTGAAGATCAAAGTAGGGATGGATCTATCATCTGACGGAACCCTGATTCACTAGAAAACGTGATTTGAGTGCAGACTCTAGGTGCTGCTTTCATTAGAGTCGCTGTGTCAGAAGAGGGACTGGGATGAGCGAGGGGAAATGCCCACAGGCGGTGGGGAGAGGAGAAAGCTCCTGGCAAAGACTGTGCGAGGTGTCCTCAATTATACAGGCGCCTTCAGGGCAGTCACTTCCCTCCCAGTACTCCCCACTCCCCCACGTGAGCACAATGCGATAGGTTTATACAGGGTTTTCTGGAGGGTCAGGTCTGCAGCTTTGTATAACTTTTTTCTTTCCTTTGTCAGTTGACCAAAGCTAAGAGGTAACCCTGTTTCTCACCAGTCCTCCTGAATCTGTGTCACATCTTTATTATCTACTTCAGTTACGAAATGAAGAAAAAGGATCAAAGATAGTGTCAGTTTGGAAAAAGTCCTCATGGTGCTGGAGGAAAGGGGTTGTAATGATTCCAAATTTTGCTGGAATGAAGTGGCATTGCAAAGAAATTGGAGAATGTTAAATATTTGTACTACAGTCACACCTGGGACACCAGATGAGCATAGAGGACCTGGTGTGCCAGATACTGCACAAGCAGAGAGCAGATGATGCAGATGTCCAGGCACTGGTGCCTGCTGTGTCTTCCACTGGTGCCATAAAGGGGACTGCAATGTGTAAGATCAAAGCACACAAAAAATACAGAAAAACCATAACCCATACATGAATGACTCATGGGAAAACCACGTTATTTAGTTTACAAGCAACTATCTCTAAAATGAGATAATTGCTCATTATGTAATAGGTCTGTGCAATAAAGCTAAGGTATGTGCTTTTGGATAGTTAATAAATGGACTTATTGCAGACTGAGATGTTGGTGGTTAATAGATAACTGGGTTAAAAGAAAGTTATTCTGAGAAATAGACTAGTTTGTTGGGGGTTTTTTTCATGGTCATCAGATATTCCACAGAAAACTAATGCTGCAAGTATTAGCAGGCCTGAAAAGAACTGATAGGTGATGAACTCAGGATACATGCACCAAAACAGTAGGACAGAATAGAAATGTTATTTATTAATTAGATATATTTTTGCAATTAGCGTAGAAGTGATCACAAAACAATAGAAAAACATCTGACATATGTATCAGCAGCATGTATGCCTTTTACCCTGAACTAACTGCAGTAAACTTTAAAAGGACCTGTTCATGGCCATTTAGGACACAAAGTGTGATGACGAGGATGATGCAGAATCTGAGCTTCCTATGGAATCAGTAAGGGTTCCCATAATAAAGTTCTGTAGAGTTGTAGACATTCAAACAGTGCAAGGCTGGGAACAGTAATCTCATTTTTAGAAAGCCAAACCAAACTGTTGCACAGCACAGGAAGTAACTTTGAAATAACAGATTGCTGAGACTGGATTTTCAGGTGAATTGAGAGCAGATAATCTACAGTTCATGAATGGCTTAGCTTGGTAGTTCCCTTTGACATGTTGGATCAAGAACGTGGAGCTCAAGCATTGACTTTCATATTGGTCAACTGAAAAATTAGTATGTGTTGCATATAAGGTGTTGCATATAAGGTGTTTAATCTGGAGAGAAGATGAAGCTCCAGAAGATACAAAACATCAGCGCATGATACTTTCCTGATGCAGTATATCTTGAAAGGTTTCATCATGGTTGCTAGTTTGAGTGCTTGTCAATAGACAACTGCTTTGATAGTAACATCTAATGACTCTTCAGGGTCCTGGTAGAGCTGTGGAGCTACAGAGTAGTTGCACTAACTTGTGTGTATGAGTGTGCACATATATGTGTAGGCACATAGGAAAACCTGAAAAGAAGATAGTGTGGTAAAGAGAGCTCAAAGGGGACTCTCCTGGTAGGTGGGCATGTAAAGAGAAAGCAGCTGGCAAACATCCTACAGGAATAGCCACAGCATTTGCTCTGTGGCCTAGCACCCTGACCTCATCTTGGCATCAGCCCAATGCCAACTAGACTGAGCAGGATACTATTGGGTCAAGACCCACAGAGCACAAAGCCTGATAGCCTGCTATTGGCAGTGGAGGGGCAGAAGCTGGGTACACCAGAGATTTCCTCTGCAGAAGGGTTGATTTAATGGTGTTACCTGCTGGAAACCCAGTTATGTTGAGTGGAGCTCGTTTCAGCCCACGCCAGCTTTGTTCCCAGGAACTACAGGAGTAATTTTAACTGGTAGCAGGGGGATGCAAAGGGACAGGTCATGGCATGTCTGTGGGGTCTTAGGATCTGTAGCAACAGCACTCCTCATGGTACATTCTTGGACCCTAAAATGCCTCCCACCAGGGATGTGCAACATAGATTGCAGAACTGGCTGAATTCTTCCTTCCCGTGGGACATCTGTAAGGGAGGAGGCAGCCAGACCTCAGAGCTTTTTATGTACCTTACAGAGTTTCCATCGTGCCAACCCATCTAGGAAATGCTCGTGAAAGTAACTTCCTAAAACACTGGGCACGTCACAGGCAGTGACCATGGCAGCTGAAATGCAATCCAACCACACTCTGAGGGACTTTTTTTTTTTTTCATGAGCCACCCCTGCCTTTGCAAACTAAACTATCACAATAAAATGTAAGACAGGTAATTAATAATTGTGCCAGTGACCTTGAAAATTAATATTGTTTGTTATTCCTGTAAACAAACTGAGTTTCCTTTCCTTATTATATTTTGTATGGTAATTTGGCATAAACACTCCTTTTCACATAATTTCCCCAGTTGACTTTTGTCTCCTTGGTAATTTCCGGCTTTAATAAAGAAAACCTAATTAAGAAGGAGCTGTTGATTGGTTTGCTAGTGTAATTAACACAGGTGATGCTAATGAGTTTCAATGAAACCAATGGTTTATAGGGAAAAATAAACAGAGTTGTGCTGCATATGGTGTGAGTGATATCTGCACTTTGGGAAGATATTATTGTGATTTTCAAGCCTCATGTGAGTGGTTTGTGAACATGGGCAGGGGAGATAAAATGTTTTATAAGATTCATTAGCGGTGTTAGACTAAGTTGAATAAGCTTTGTGACTTGGGTATATTAAAAATCAGTTTTTTTCCTGACCCTGTTAATAGCATGTAAAGTTTTATCTTCCTGAAAGAAGGAAGAAATGTTAACTTTTTCCTGTTTTTTCGGTGTTAAATCTGCAGTATGACTGAGCACTCTGTGGTTGGGTCCTGGCTCTGTGGGGCTGGGTAGGTCACCATCCCCTTGATAGTGGTGGGGGTGCAAGGGGTAACCCCTCTGGCCCTGTTATCTCCCTACTTCCCCCTCAAAATAGCAAAGGCTGCACCATGTATTTAAGTCAACACAAAACGCAAAATCTTTGTTATTGTGGGTAAGTGCAGTGGGATATTCTGAATTGCTGCTAGAGATACAAATGCTGTAACATCACGCTGCTCCCGTTTTTGTGTGGCAGTGGCTTACTTTTGTTGTAACATTGACATTTTATAGTTGGTCTATATTTCTAAGAGGCATTTGTTGATTTTTAATTTACATAGCTTTCATTCTGCAAGGTGAAATAGAGTTATGTTTTATATTTCAAGGGTATGCCTTTACCATCTCCCTTTTATTTGTTGGTTTTTTTTTTTCCTTTTTTCTTTTCATTTTCATCTCATTTTTCATCATGATGTAGTTAATTCTTTTTTTTTCAGCTCATGCTACACTTTGTCTTGTCTATTGCTATGTGACAGAAAAGCCAGAGACATTCCATGTCTGGCAGTACACCTCCAGGGACATCTTTTGAACTCTCATAATTTGTATTTATTGCCACCCACTTTGTAAGTTCACAGTTTAATTTGCCAGCAGTGGCAGTGTTAGGCCGACACAGTAAAACAAGATAACGTTAAAATGTCAGAACGAGAGGGGGCATGAATGATGCATTACCCACTGCTAGAACTTGCACTTGTCATGCCTTTCCACCAAAGTGATGTTAACTACCTTTTGAGAGCCTTATCTGACTGGTATTACTCAGAAATAGGATCATTAGTTCACTGCTCTGATTAGAAGGTTGCTATGGTTGATTAACTCTTCTGGAACTAGGATCACGGTAGGAACATAACATGAATCACACTGGATTATGCATCTAGAACTAATTTTATAATTATTTTTTGCATTTATTTATGGTTGTTTACATATGTATTTCCTTAATTTGCTCCTGGGCTGACAGAACTGAGGGTAGAGGGGAAAAAATTGAGCATATTTTAGTGGAAACATTCAAGGTAGATTTCAGTTGCGTTGTTTCTCCTTCAGCACAGAGGGTTAACAGTGACCTATTATGCAAATTACTATAAAATCAGGAAAAACTTCAATTTTATGTGGTTTCTAGAGTTGCACAGATAGTGTTAGTTAAAGCCACAGCAAGGAGTGACAGCCAAAATCAGACTCTCATGTCAGGTGCAGAGGAATGTGTTGCTTTCCAGTACTGGGGACTGCAGAAAAGCCAGCCAGGGGCGTGGGTAAGGGGGTCCCTCTGAGAGGAACATCACAGGCACCATCCAATGGCTGATGCTGGTTTTCCTAAGTGCTTCTAAAGTGCTGCCTTGTGAATGATTTCCTGAATCTGCAAAATGAGCAGAAGCTAATGCACTACAAAAATATTTTTTTAAAACAATAATAATAATTAATAAAAGAAATTGCTATAGCAGCAGTCCTATAACCAATGTAGGAATTTATTTCTGAATGTTGTTCCTTTGGCTTATTCACTGTAGGGATTCCTTGCCCATTATGACTCCAGATACCATAATGGACAACTAACATTAGTGTTATACTAAAAAAAAAGATCCTTGTGATGTGGACATTAGCAAAGGTGCATTAGTAAGAATAATGTCTCCTAGCCCTGCAAGTGCATGTGTGCAAGACAGCGCTTTATAATTTCAGTGCTTCCTTCTGTATGCAAACAGTTCTCTGTATTGGCCTATCTGATGCAGGCAATTTCAGTCTGAGCTCAGGCAGTACACCTGGAGACCTGACTGAAATACCTAATCCTCTGCCCATGTTATGCAAAATGGCCCTGATCCAATAGACTTTGTAGTCAAGGAGAGCTGGATCAGATCCTAAAAGATGAAGGGCCAAGATGGATAAAATTTAATTGAGTGAGTAGCATGACTGATTCCTACAGTTACATATCTGAGTAAAATGAGGAGGCTTTGGACAACAATTAGCTGAAAAATGCAGTTTGAAAAATACAATCACACTGTTGGCAGTGACTTTGGAGAGTAATTTTGGCTGCTGAAGAAGAGATTTTGCTTTTATGATAAGAAATAAAGATTCCTTTGTACCAGAAACATGTTTTAATGAAGTTGAGACATCTTGCGGCAGAATTTACAGTTGCCTTCTGCCATAGATTGTGTGTGGGTATATTAGAGATAAGTCAAAATTTTATATCCCTTACTCAGTTCTTCCTCAGACAATGAAGAAAGAATTACCATGACTTCATGGTGACAGTTCACAAGAGGATGATCCTCAGAACTGGATCATGGTTTATAGTTAGCTTTTTCATAGACAAATATCCACCGCTGTCCTTTGCTTGCTGGGTTTAAAAGACAACCTGTAGATGAATTGACAGTTGCTGGTTCTTTTCTGACTACATCAAAATCAACCACAGTGTAAATCAATGTTGCATGTCTGCAAAGGAGCTGGTGTTTTGCAGGGCTTGTCTTACTAAGACAAGCTCAAGAGATGGAAAAGCAGATGTAACTCTTCTACTTGCTGCTAAAACAAGCCCTGTGAGTACAAAGCCAACAATTAAGGGGTGGTGCAGCACATGATTTTTAACTGTTGCACTGAGAGCAGGGCTCCTAGCTTTGTAATCCTAGCAACTTCTAGCTTTGAGGGTGGTATTACTGTACAGGGGTATCTATACCAGCCTTTCTTTGTGTGTGTGTGTGGAATTGAGCCTATATAATATAGTTTGGAAGTATTTCCTTCTCTCCCCTCTTTTATTTTTTTTTTTTATTAAATATTACAGCTTCTCTTTGGCTTCAAAAGTATCCAGGCTGCCTTTTGGAAATGGTGAAGATGGGCATGATCTGAACAGACCTCTACTTTTATTAAAATTAAATGAGTTTCTGAATGACAGTCTTACATTTTGGATGTGTTTTAAATAAGCGTTGAGAAAAGGCTGTAAGGGCAGAGCTGATGTGTTAGGCTGACAAGACAGACCTGAAATTTTTCCTCATCATGGCAGAAGTTTTTTCAGGGAGCAGAGGATCTCTCTGTCCTTGCAAAACAATTATTGCATCTGAATTATCAGACTGCTCAGCAGCCCCTCTCTCTGAGCTGCCCTCTTGCTGCACTTTTTGCATTGCCCAAGTATTCTCATGTCTTGTGTCATATGAAAAAAGAAAGAGAACGAAAAAAAAGTATCACCAATTTTTGCCTACCTTTTTTTTTGCTGTGAGCCAAGGCTTTTGCAGCACCATTAGGATGTAGATTATCATATTTAAAACCTGTGATGACACCATTGTACCCATCTGAATGATTAATCTGCTCATTAAAAGAGTGCCGATGGGCTAGTCTAATTGGAACATGGATCTTCTTAAAGGACGTTGCAGGGTCGGGAATAGGAAATATTACTCATAACATAAAGTAGGGATTAATTATGCTACTAAATACTACTGTGTGAAATTTACATATGGGTCTGGTCATTGGTGAGGGGTTAGGAAAAGTGTAAGCATCCCATTTTTATAACCTTAAAAATGTAGGTGGTACATTTGTGGCAAATCTTAACCCCTTGTTATTTCAAAGGTAAGATCTGCTCAGATGCCATGGGAGGGGCAAGGAACACAGCTTCATATCAATTAATCACTACTGCTTAAATTGAAATGGTTTTCAATGTGCAGATAGCAGCAATACCTCTAGTACCAGCAATGGTTTCTAACTGTGGATTCTTGTGAAATGCAGCCCTTCATCTGCACTACTGAAGGGCATGGTGGTGGGGTGCTGGGGGCCCCTTAGCTGGCTCTCTGAAATTGCGCTGGCCATGTGAGTGCTTTGGCTGCAGTCTTAGCTTGGAAGTGGAACTAATCATTAATTACAGGAAACAGGCATTGTTGCTCCAGTCAGTGATGGTAAATTTTTTGCCTCTTCTCAAGTAGTTCTTG
This sequence comes from Brachypteracias leptosomus, assembly GCA_013401335.1. Lineage (NCBI taxonomy): Eukaryota > Metazoa > Chordata > Aves > Coraciiformes > Brachypteraciidae > Brachypteracias > Brachypteracias leptosomus. The sequence continues at coordinate 908,814 of VYZX01021996.1, read as the reverse complement.
GCATCTGTTTTAGGCAGTATTACTCAGATGTATGGAGGGCTTTTACTGTGTGTTTCTCTTTCCCTGTGGTTGCTGTTGGGAGGTTGCCTTAGCTGTAGATTGGCAAATGTGGAGCTCTGCTTTTCCTGAACGATCTTAGGCCAACGTATGCTCCTGTTTAGAGTCACCAAGCTCTTAGGGAAGTGGTAATCTATATTCTCTTTCTAAATTAACAGATGTCTTTATCCTATAGTTGCACTGTCAAGGTGACCTTAATACCAGCTTGGGGAGAAATTTAGGAATCAGTGGAGTTTGGATAGGCTACAAATCAGGAAAAGAAAAAGTGAGAGTATCATGGATGAAACACCTATTATTTTAGCCTTAATATAAAGTCTACCTAAGATATTTCAATGGATTATGTCCCCTCTGAAATAATGAGGTGCTATTTTACTGAGATTTTGCAGGCGAGATGAAACCAATTTTCCAAAGAAGTCTGTGTTTAAGCTGGGATCCTCTTCTACATCTCATATCTCCTAAATGCCCAGACAGTTCCCTATCCACTAGATCTTCCTCTCAGATTATTAATCTGCAGACAATTTTTTGGAAACAATTTTTTTTCCCAGTTATTTCTTAAACCTCACAGGATCACTCTTCCTCTATTATGTGAATATATAATAAGAACTTCTTATGCATCTGAAAAAGGAATCAAACCAATGTGGTCTGTTTCCTTACTGAAAAGCCCCTTGAATTGAATTCAAAGGACTAATTCCCCTAAAGTTAGCCTTGAACCACATCGTAGCATCCTAACCAGGGACAGAATTTGAGGATTGCCCATTAGACAAAGCATAATGGAGTTATATCTTTTTTTTTTCTAGCCAGTTTTAACCATGATACCTCAGTGTCCCATGAAAGTCAAAGATTCAGCAAACCTTTACTTAGAGGGAAAATGTCGATGAAATTCAAAGGGGTCTACTCAGTGGGTAGTGAGTGATCCATGCATTTGAGGAAGAGTCTGGATGTATGTTTTTAAATGTATAAACATCTCTGTGTAATTCATTACTCCACTACTGGTCACTGGATAAACATCCAATAAATAGGACAATATTAAAAATTACAAAACTCAGGATGACTTTTCCAGTTTTACAGCTGGAGGAAATGAAGCAGAGCCAGGGTAGGGCTCGAATCACTTGTCCGAGGTTACAGATAAGTCTGTGGCAGAGCTGTGAAAAGTGAATCTGGCTATCAAGCAACTGTGTGTATTTGGTGAGCTGCCCTCCCTCTCTAGAGCTACGTAAGTGTTTTCTTGGATAGAGGCCTAGATGCTTTTAGGGTTTGTTTTGAAAGGTGTTGTTTATTTTAAAGCACTTTCTCCCAGTAATTTACAGGTCTGTTCTTGAGGTCTGCTAGGAAAGTCCTACCTTCTGTATGTCATAAGATACTGAAAGACCTTTGAGATCCACTTAATGATAAAAACTCTTGAGGATGGAGCAAAGGAATGGGTCACTTGTCAATCAGCACAGGCAGAGTGTCCCCGAAAATGCTTCTTGCCCATACCCAGATACTCCAGGGGCTGGTTCTGCCTGAAGATGCAGACTGTGGAGGCAGGGATCCAGCCAGCTAACCAGATGGCCAGGATTCACTGAGCATGCTTGTGGTGCAGGGCCTCCAAAGACTCTGGCAGCCTGCCAGTGGATATATATAGCAATTTGCTTGGGGGATGGAGACGGGGGAATACCAAGCTGCTTATTGGCCATCAGAGTGAGAGCCGTTAAAAAATATTGGCTCCATAATTGCGTTTGGCCTCCCCAGTGGCAGAGGCTGCAATCCCTGTGGTAACTATTTTCAGGTTTTAATTTTTTTTTTTTTCAATAGAAGAGCCATTAGAAGAAAAATATGAGAGTTTTTCTTTAAAAATAGTCTGCTGGGCTGTTGTAAGTGATGGTTGGCAAAGTGATCCTTGTATGCCAGGCTTCTTCTGTAAATAATGAGATCACTTGGATCAGCATGGGAAAATGGGATAATCCACTTCTATAGTAAGTGAAAGCTCTGATACAAAGCATGAGTGAGCTTGTGAAGTATGTCACTGTATGTTTAGCCTCTATGCCTATAATAACCTTGTACTTGCTTCCGAATAGTTGTAAAGAATACAGTAATGCTAAAAACAAGTGTTCCTGACACATTTGTCAGTGTTTCAGTGAACCCTGATACTATATGTCATTGATTTGTAGCTATGGACAAAGAAATTTTATTCTTTTTTTTTTTTCTCTGTCAGTCTTCCTTCCTTCCTGTTTTTCAATATTGTATATTTTTTTTATTTTAATAACGACTGTGTGAGATAGAGGCTGCATTTATTGATGGGCTATGTTGTTGACAATGTTGTTTACATATTTGGAATGACGCCGCCCCTCAAGCTGCTACAAGCTTATCAAATCACTTTAGCTAACTCCCATGCTACCGTCGACATTAGTCCAAATCTGTCACAACTGGCAACCTTCAGTGTTTGTTTGAAACGATGGTTAACAGGTTTGAGTGTCGTCAGAATTGCAAGGCATAAGCAAATAAGATTATTGCACAGAGAGTATTGTTAGGTTCATTGAATGAATGGTTCACATAAGCCCTGTATTAAATTTCTTGAATGTTTTATTAATAATGACACTCCCATGTGCTTTTTGGTTTTCAGGAAAATGGTTTTCAAGTTTTCTCTCCCATAACTTTCTGAATGGATAGATATGCATGTATATGTGGATAATAGAAATAACTAACACATTTTTCATTATAAATTAAAATCTCCACTTTTTCAGCTCTATGAAGACAAGAGTCTCACAGGGATAAAACTAGGGATAAGTTAGGCTAGGGTTAAATAAAAAAAGTGTATTCTTGACGAGGACCCAATTTAAAGCAAAAAGTTTAACTCCCATACTGCACTAAACCCAGACAAAATAGCTTCCGTGGCCTTTGTGTGACGTGGAAGGTGAACATAGAGCATCTTCTGTGATATTGCTCTCTTTGGCTTACAAAGTGTATTAAGTTATGTGAATGGAGAAAGTTTTGAAACAGGCCTTAGAGTTTGACATAATATCTCTCAGTTGGAACCGGTGCTTATTACAGTGAATACCTTTTTTTTTTTTTTTTTTTTTTTCTTCATGTCCATAAAAGTGATTGGGTGACTGTTAGCGAAGCCGTGATATTGGCAGTCTGTGCCTTGACCTGGGATCTGATACTCTTCCCAGGGGTTCTTGCTTAGGAATGCTTACGGCAGCAATGCTGCTAATCACAAACGAAGAGGCAAAACACCACTGGCCTTTGTCTCGATGTTAATCAAAAAGTAGTCTGGAGGGCTAAGTGGACTGCCTTGTCCCAGAATGGTGGGGAAGTCATCTGTCATGGCATTAAAAATGTTGGTAACATGAAGGTGATCTGAACTCTGTGTGATGTAGGCATCATCCCATAGCTGATCTCGGAATTTAAAGGTGTGGCAAAGCAATCGGTGCCACAAATTAGAGTCATCCGATTTGCATAGATTAACGAGGGAAGGTTGCAGCCCTGTGACAGGTCAAGGGTGCCTCCAGGGATTTGAAGAAAAACTTTGATTCTTCCTTTTTTTCCTTTCCATGAAGTAATCGTGCTGTTCTATTGTAAGAGGAGCTCTGTTACTTATAAAGGAAAGCTTGTCATTTAAATTCATCCAAGTTAGGACACCACTGAGCACTGTCAGATGTCAATCACAATACAGCAGGGAAATGTTTTTCAACAGATTTCTGCCTTCATTTTTCCATAACACAGAGCGGTGGCATAAAGGGGGTCTCTGAAAGTACTTCTTAAGGTTAGATTTTATTTCTTTTCATCTGCAAAGGACTGTTTTTGAAGGTATGTAGTAAAGAATAGTGGTCATTTCTGTGACAGGAAGGGAGGAGAGTGAGGTGAATGTTGTTTATAATATCTTTTCCATTTGGGAGATGTTAGTGGAAGGTTTTTTGTGTGTGCTGAAGCCGACATTCTTTCTCACTGGAATTGTTGATTGTGTCTCCTCAGCAGAGGTTGCTTTGAAATATTTTGGCTGGAGACTTGGGGTCTGTTCTTTTCACCAAACCTCTTTCACCTCTGTGCTGCTGTCCTACATTTTTGTCCAAGCCTTGTGGAGATTGAATGTTCGCCCTACCTGACATCTGCTCAGGAATGAGATTTTGTACTCTGGCCAGTTCTGGCAGAAACATCAATATGATGCCCTTGTCATCAGTTTCATAGGGAAGCCGAGGACTGCATGATTTTTAGCACTGAGCTCCATTGACCTCCCAAGCTTAACTGTTGGTGTATGGGGCTGGTGAAGTGCTAGACTGCCAAAGGATTTAAAAGATGAGAATAGGATGATTCCTCTTTTTGCACTCTTTATTTTTGCATATCCTCAGTAAGTTTATTTTGATCTGACTTTTCTCAATATCTGTAATAATCATACAAAATCACAACAATACTTACTGAGAAAAATCTCTCTTTTGGCTGCCATGTGCCCTAAAAATTATTATCATAGTTTGCTAAACCTGCTGTTCTTGAAGATCTTTGTCTGATGGCCACTGTGTAGGTCAGGGCTTTTTTTTTTTTTTTTTTACTTTTTGGAAGTGACATAAGACCACGCTGGCATCTGCCACTAGGAATGAGAGAGGAGGACTGTGTCCATACGGCTCCCAGTCATGTTAAGCAAAGAACAGATGCTGGACTTGTGAGCAGCTTGGTGGCTGAAGACCAACTACAGGGGAGCTTCTGGCAGCTACTGGGGCTGATGGTGCCAGTAGGCGTCACTACTGTCAGTCAATGGCGATTTCTGCAGAGCACCGTCATTCACTGGTGGGCACTTTTTGCTCCAAGAGTCACCTAGTGAAACACTTTCCTGATAAGGAGTAACTAAAGAGATAGACATAAATGTAACCCATTGTTTTAAATATTATTGCAAGCATATGTGTGGGTTTTCTTAATAATTACTGTTTTTTTTTAACCCAGCTGATTCTTTCCAGATCCTGCTTAAGTCCTTTTTTTGGCCTTAAGTAAACCTATATGTTTATTTAGATATGGAAGGATTTTAGGCTTGCAAGACTTGAGATCAACCATGCATTGATCTAAACATTTACTGAGTAGCAGGCAGTTGGACACAGAATACTCTGAGAAAATGATGTTTAATCATGTGGAAAATTTCACCATTTGCATCAGCACAATGATACATAGATAAGTGTGCTTTCAGTTCCTCAAACAAAATAAATGCTGTAACTAAATGCTTTATGAAGTTGAACATCATATTGTACACAACTTCACTGGCAAGCCATTAGAAAAAAACACTGAAAATCCCCTATTATGCAAAAAGGTGCATGCAATATTTCCTGAGTAAAAGGAGATACAGTAAGAGATATAACTTGGTGGCTTTTTTTTTTTTTCTCTATTAGCTTTCTGTTTATAGAAATTAGGTGAAGTACCTAAGCATAAATCTGCTTGGAAATGAAACAGCACATGGAATAGCAGTATATGTAAGCAGGTATCTTGAGTTTAAACAGGTCAGTAGTCTCCTTGACTCATGAGTTTAAAGACAGGCATATCTGAATAATGTCTTACTGCGCTGTGCTGAGTGTGAGTCCAAAAGTATAATTTTAGCCCCCTGCTATCCAGCCCAGTGCAATCCACAACTTTTTGTGGTGGACTGATAGCTCTTAATGTATTTTATTTCAGGGACCAACCTGCAAAAGAAAAGTCTGTGAAAAGATGAAGAATCATATTTGAATACTGTAACAGTAGCTTGGGAACACTGGGAAGAGATTTGTTTTCCCAGAGTTATCTTTGTAGGGACAAATTCTGCTCCATGGAGAAAAACCTGCTTTGACACTGTCAGAGAAGTGCTGTCTCTATTTAAAATAACAGTGTTGAATCAGTGTTAGGAAAAGTAGTATTGAGTCATAAAAACTAATTATCACTGTTCAAAACATTCTCAAATACACTTAAGTGGAGGTTTGTTGCATAAACATACAATTACAGAAAGAATTTGTGATGGATGCAGGAGTACGCAGCTCACAGACTCACTGTTTACTGGTGCAGTTAACAGATGGGTAGGCCAACTGATTCACAGATGTGCAGCTTATAAATATAAACTAACGTCTTACTAGTGATGTATATCTGCAAGTGGCAACAAATTACGTTCTCTTTAACTCTTGGCTGTATAGTGGGGTAGATTTTAATAATACAGTAACTGTCACTGGAGCCGGTGACGAATGATTAAGAAAAATACACTGCACTGCTCAGTCTTAGGGGAAACTGCTGCAAAGTGCTGGTAGAACTAGTCTTCAACATATTTTGTTTTGGGCGGTTTGGGTTTTTTTTTCAGGAAATGTACAAATACTGTGTTGTGAAGCACATCTCAGATATTTTAAGTAATGCATTCCTAGCAGATGCTTACAAGGACCACACCACTTTTTGTCCTTGAGTTTCTTTGAAGGGATGAGGGCAGAGGAACGGGAAGGGAAACTGGAATCTTTCCATGTTCCAAAATATAATTCTTCCTCTTAGTTAATAAACCCCTATTCATCTACAAACCAACGCACTGATGAAAACACAGTTTGGGGGTGGGGGTGGGAGGGGGTGTGTGTTCCATTGTTATATTTGCTTTTTAAATAATTTAGTTGCAAAAAACTCTGAAGGCTGTTTTAGCAGTAATTAATTATTCATTAATGACATGCTAATTGCATGGTACCTTTGAATATTTAACAAAATGCAAAAACAAGTACTGTAGTTACGTTTTCAATGTAGGAAGAGATTTTTTTACTATATTGCCTCTTTTGTGGAAAAAAATAGACCTCTTTTTCGATGGACTCAGGAAAGTCATAGTAGTGGCCTACTTTCTATTCACTATCTTCAGTCACTCTTTGTACAGTGGAATATAATGTCCTTATCTAGACTTAACAATTGACAGGGTGGCAATCCCTTGACTTTTGTCCAAATGATTTCTCAACAAAAATGGGTTAATTATCGCTCTCCGTAGCTTTTTGAATAACAAAAGGCCACGGTTCCTTTTCTTCTTTTCTTTCCTATTTACTGTATGGAAGCCTTTGAAATGCGATAGTTTAATCGGTGACACCTTCTAACCGGGGATTTCTGAGTGCTGGAGCTCTCTGCAATGAGCTCATATTGCTGTGTGTGAACATTACCATGATTAGGAGATATGACCTTTATTATGCCAAAGCCACCCTGGACTTTAAGGATGAAAATAAAACCTCTCCAAACCTCTCCATGTGCTGAAGTAGGTTTGGATTGTTTCACCTCATAAAAGCCAAGCTGTGTGCTAACAATGTCCTTTTAATACACAGACTCACTGAGCTACACTCTCTTGACCAGCTTGTTAAAAATATTAATTGTTAGCTATACCTTACAACCCTTGTTTGCTGAGTGTTCTTAAGTGAGGCAGATTAGAACTTCTGAAGTCTTTCTGTTTGAGAACTGCCTTGGAGATTTTGCTGTTATGCAATAGACTTTAACAACCTGGCCAGTTATTTCCCTTCAAATATTTTGTTTTGATGTGGGTTCATGGATACAAAATTAAGGCAAATAGTCAACAGAATTTAGAATCACTGTCCTTGATTTTTGTTCTACTCTCTAATTCCTCAGTGGGAAGATAAGTGGCATAAGCACTATAATTTGCATCCTATAGCCTAGATTTTGTTCTCCTTTCTAATTAGTTGGTAACTGCCATTAACGTTAATAGTACTTACAAATATGCATCAGTGAGAGAATAGATCCCAGTAAATCTGAGCATTATTAGGGTGATACAAAATTAGCATGTAGTATACTTCAAGCTCATGCTGAATTTTATAGCTTGGCTGGCTATAAAGGAGTAGAAATGCATTCAGTGACAAGATGAGGGAAAAACAGAAGTACTTAACTAGAAGAAATAGGAATGCTCATGTACCCTGCATGTGATTGTCTTCCCAAATACCCCATCAATTGAAGTAATGTAGTTGTTTCAGAGCTAGCTCAGGTCTTTATCCCTCATTGTTCTGCTGTTTGGAGAATTCTTCTGGAATCTGTAGCAAAATTTGTAACTGCAGATAGGCTGGGCTTAGATTGTAGATCTGACTCTGAACTTGCTTTCTGTACTCCCACTATGGAGAACAAGAGGCCAGGCAGGCTCTTTTTCTCTTAGATGTTCCTTTTGCATTTATGAGATGGAAACCAACAGCAGAGAAGGCTGGAAGTAATGTAATTTATTACTTGGGTATTATTTTTTCAGTCTTCTGGGAGAAGCATTTGCCTTCTGCATGCCTGAAAGTATATGGATTAAAAAGTCAGGAAAAATATGGCAATGAGCTGGGGAGAAAAGTTCAATTGTGTTCAGGAACTTTCATGGGTACCATTGGTACCACCTGCAGCATCTGATTTCCGGGTGGGGTAACACCTTCCAATGAAACATTAACCTAACTGCTAAACCTTGGGTGATGTCTGGTGTGAAGGACTGGCTCCCTAATATCAAAGCACAACAGAGAGGTATTCACAACACATGAGGCCCCCAAACACTGCTCATTACATAGATATAGAGCTTTACTCTGAAAATAGCTAAAAATTTACCTAGCTGTGAAGTTGTTTGTGCAAAAGTGGCAGAGGAAGGGCAGTTCACTAGGCTAAGATTTGCTTATTGCAAGATGTGAGCACTTCATGGAGTCAAAAGTACCATCATTTTCCTGGGTGAAAAACTGGTTAGATGGTCAAGTCCAAAGAGTTGTGGTCAATGGACATAAATCCAGTTGGCAATTGGTCACAAGCGGTGTCCCCCAGGGCTCAGTACTGGGGCCACTCCTGTTTAACATCTTCATCAGTGATTTGCATGAGGGGATAGAGTGCACCCTTAGTAAGTTTGCAGATGACACCAAGCTGGGCAGAAGTGTCAACCTGCTTGAGGGTAGGGAAGCTCTACAGAGGGATCTAGATAGGCTGGATGGCTGAGCCAAGGCCAATTCCCTGAGTTTTGATAAGGCCAAATGCCACGTCCAACACTTCAGCCACAACCCCCAAGCAGCGCTATAGGTTTGGGGAGGAGTGGCTGGAGAGCTGCCAGGCAGAGAGGGACCTGGGGGTGTTGACTGACAGCCGGCTGAACATGAGCCAGCAGTGTGCCCAGGTGGCCAAGAAGGCCAATGGCATCCTGGCTGTTTAGTCTGGAGAAAGGAAGGCTGAGGGGAGACCTCATCACTCTCTACAACTACCTGAAAGAAAGTTGTAGCGAGGTGCGGGTTGATCTGTTCTGCCTCGTAACAAGAGGAAATGGCCTGAAGTTGCACCAGGGGAGGTTCAGGCTGGATATTAGGAAGAATTTCTTTACTGAAAGGGTTGTCAGGCATTGGAACAGCCTGCCCAGGGAGGTGGTGGAGTCACCATCCCTGGAAGTGTTTAAGAGATGGGCAGATGTTGCAGTTAGGGATGTGGTTTAGTGGTGTTGATAGGGCTAGGACTAAAGTTGGACTCGATGATCTTCAAGGTCTCTTCCAGCTGAAACTATTCTATGATTCTATGATCAGGCCTCTGAGTTGTCTACCTGGGATGGTACATAGATCCACTTAAGGGGACAGATACATCCTGGGGAGTATTTTCCTGTTCTTTATTTTTTTAATTAAAGATACCTAATTCTGGCTGCACAAAACCAGTTCCTATGTTAAATTTCTTCAACCTGTGGTTAGTGGTCAAAATGTTAGCCTAATACATATAAAGCATGTGGAAATTTATGCAGATGAATTAGGGTCATGGTAGAGAGAGCAATGATGCATTATCCCAGACAAAGTATTCCCAGTCTGCCCTATTGTTATTATTTATTATTTGACATCACCAAAGATACAATTTTTATGCTGTTTGGGCACTTTACAATGCAGATAAAAAGATACAATTCCTTCTTGAGATGGAGGATAACAAATTAATTTCAGACATGACAAAGCAAGGAGAGGTGTGATGTAAAAGGGGTAGAGGACTAAGTGTTAGAGGTAGTCTGAAGCCTGTGCACAGCCTGAAGGAACAGTGTTTTAAAACATGGAATGCTGTACAGGGCAGAAGTGAGTCTTGCTGGGGAGAGTGTGGCATGGAGGGTAGTGATGGTCTTTAGGGCTGGACAGGAAGGATGGTCCATGTTACTGATATGCTGTGGGAGAAGGAGCAGACTAATGGCATGAACTGGTTTGTGTCATTGGTATAAAACACCATAAAGACCACCACAGCCAAACCCGGGCTTTGTGAGAGAGCACAACCCCCTCAGTTCACCTGCACACAGCCGTGATGTTGAGTCAGGCCTCATGCTGACAGAGTGTCAGAGAGTTATTCTGGGTGCAAATGGAGATGGTCCCCCTTTTTGCACAGACTGAGTGTGATGCCACAGAGAACTGCATCTGCGTGTTGCTCTCATGTTGCACTTACACTGTGTGTCAGCCCAGTGCAAAGCAAGCTGTTTTACCACTTCCACCCACTTGCTTCTGGTTTCTGAATGAATTACACCTGATGTGTAATTTACAATGATGTCAGTTACAAAGCTACTCCCAACAGCATGTTTCTGCCACCCTCTTGAAGGTTTGGTTGTAGAGGTGCAAAGGAAAAGGGAACTTGGTCAACCTTACCTTGTAAGGACACTTTTGTTGCAAATGTGACTTTTAATACCAAATGGCAATTAAATGCCAGGTTTGTGTTCCTGACTGCAATTAAGTGTTTGGATTATGAATGCATATTTGAGAGATTTCATGGCATTAAATACAATAAATTAAGTGAGGGGAAGGAGCAGGAAACGAAGGGGAAAAGGTCCTGTTGAAACATATTCAGACATGACATTTCCTTATGTCGATAACCATCAAGGGCTTTGCTTCTCCATCCATAAAGACAAGAATGCCACCTGCCAATCAAAGGGAGAGTCACAACAATAGATCAAGAAAGAATGAAACAAAAAAGTTGTCTTCTTTTGGAAAAGCATTGGCTGCTTTTTTTTTTTGCTGATGATAATATATATAATGCCCACATACAAGCACAAGGTATATATAGGTGGTGTGTAGCTTATATTACAATGCTTCATTTCCTTTTAAAATTGTATTCACCCAGTGGGAGAAATTATACAAATAAGGCATTTCAAGCCACTGAAGCATGACCCATATTTGTAAGTTATTTTAAAATGCTACATTCTTACTTTTGGCGCTCTCAGTCACTGAGAGCACCTTTTATCAGTATTGAATGTTCAGTTTAAAATAAAATCTACTTTTTGCTAAACAACAAAGAAGTTGTTTGGTTACAGTGTTACCAGTCCTTATTTATAAAAGTTTCTAGTTCAGAACAAAACCAAACCAAAACAAAAAATACCCAAACCTTGGAAATCATGTTAGTTAATATTTAAAAAGTCTTCTACATGCTTTCACTTCTAAAGCTCCTTGATTTTTAAAACAACTTTGTTATGGACAAATGCTGTTTGCATACAGCACATCTGGAGTCTGATGTACAGGGCTTAGTAACACAGCTGTATTAGGTGGATAACTGATAGAACATATTAATTTATTTTTTTTTCTTTGTCTTACATTTAGTAAGACTAATGTGAATGGAAATTGTGGAGGTGGAGCATTATTACAGTGTAAGTGCAACACAGATCTTACAGTTTGAAAAAATTAATAAGAATAAAACATGGGCACTGAATCCATACATCAAAATGTATGTTTCATATTCAAAAACTTTTCTCTTCGAGAGTACTTTGAATGTCTTCATGCTGTCATCCTTTGATATTCTGATTAAGTTTTATATTCCTGGCCTATGGGACCAGCTTTTCCTAGATGGAGATCAAGTACAAGAGAGGGCCAAACAGCATCTGGTATAATAAACTTCAACTTTGAATATCAACCCAGTGCCAATACAGTCAAAATAATGTCAGACAACGTAAGTTTTACAGTTCAGTAAAAATATCCTTGTAGTTTTTGAATGCAAATGGCATCCTGTCTTTTGCAAGCTGAGGACACATGACAGGAAGTTGAGAGAAATTAAAACCTGAAAATGAGGGACAGGAAATTACGACACAAAGTGATTAGACGGGAGCCAGTCATGCATTTGTCTGGCCTGGTACTAGATTGTGATATTCCTTTGATGGGTGGGTCTGAACTTCCAAAAAGACTCACCACCCATGCCTGGTACCAAATTCTTCTAAAAGCTGTGTGGTTTTGAGCACGTGTGTGATGCTGTAGGCTTCTGGGAGTGGAGTCATAAGAGTTTCAACAGGAATTGAGGAAATGTTGGTTCCAGAGGTCCTTGGAAAGGCTGGAACCCACTCCACAAGTTCAGTAATGCTGACTGAAAACCAAGAACTCCAGTCTGAAAAAATGTGAAAGTTTCCCATTTAATTTTCTTCTACTTCAGGATGAAACCAAACTTTCAGCTTGCTCTCTCTTCTTTTTTTTTTTTTTTT
>VYZX01021996.1:877517-893122 GCA_013401335.1 Brachypteracias leptosomus | reverse complement strand
AGGTGAGTTTGCAGGCAATTTCTAATTCCCTACTCCTGACTGTAAAGCAAAAAATCTTTTCATGTCTTACGAGCAAGCTGTGATGGTTGGATGGTGCCACTGTAAATATTATTTGTAAAAAACACTTTGGGGACTGTTTATTTCTCATTAAAGGTCCAGTCCTGCCCCATTGAAATTGACAGGAGTTTTGCCATTGACTTCACGGAGGAACAATGCGAGGGGTACTAACGGTAGGAAGTGAGTGGCTTTGCACTGCAAGACACAAATCCTATTTCCAGGATGAAGCATCTCTCTGCAATGTCATGTCAGGAAATGTGCTCTTTGGGCTGTCCAGAGACTGCACATGGGCTGACAGATGCAGATGGCCCCGGCCATCTTTGTCACCCTGCAAGGAAGGGCCAAAGGATGAGGTGAATTTGGTGGCTTTATGCTGGTTAAGTCTGAGAGCACCCTCCCTCCAGCCAGATGGAAAGCAGTACAGTATGGGCCAGGTGTTTAAAATGGGATCTGACTAGGAACCAAAGCTTTGAATGGCAGCTCTAAATTTGAACTGTAAGTAAAGATTTCCAGTATTAAGGCTGCATATGCCATGTTGTATTTCACTTAGCAATTGAGTGGTGTCCAAATGCTATTTGTTGGAAACACTGGACTTTTGCCACTGAAAAATATTTGTGGTGCTTTGGCTTTCTGAATAATTTGAAGTTTGTTTGGTTTTGCCTCATCTGACTTTTAAAAAAATTTTCTTGGAACTAAACTGAATTTTTAAAAATTAATTTGATTTAAACTGAAACAAATTATTGTCTCCATTCTTCAGAGAAGAAAAGGAAGACTTTTCCCATAGAGCTCATTCTCTAGTTCTTCAGTTTCGTGTTATTCTAAATAAGGAAAACTTCATAATCTTAGAACTGTAGTAGTTTGAAAAGACCACATTCACTGAATTTACGAGCTATGTTTTTACTGGCCTCAGTATTAACATGTACCTAGTTCCTTATTTTTTAGCATACAAGAGCAGAAAAGTAACATTTTGACCTTCTTCTTAATCATATGAGTGGAATTTTGGGGTTGAAGCAGGTTGCCGGGAAGTACTGTGGTCTGTATTATGTTCTGAGTAAAGATGAATGTCCATGTCTAACCTACTGCAAGACTTTAGGACAGATGAAGCCTATTTCAGTCTGCTCACTGCTCCATTACTATGTTGATATTACTACTTAAGAGTCAGTGGCTGTTTTGAATGTAGTTCTGCAAAATTAATTTAAGATTAGGGTTTTAAAATTTACTTATTTATGAAATGTATTTGTCAAGGAACCAAAAAATTTTGATTGATCAGACCAGATGTTACATTGCTACTCAACAACGCTGGTTTCCACCAAAGGGAGATCTAGGACCTTTTGTGGATTTTAGCCCCTGCTCATACCAAATTGTATAGACAGGAGTACCTCTGTTCATTAGCTCTGCTTGCAGAGCTAATAAGGAGCCATATCTTAATCACAAAACATCTCTAAGTTTTTTTTCCTGTGCAAATATGGAGCTAAAGAGAGAATATTTCTACTTGGCCAAATCCCTAGTGGGGAAAAGAGCAGCAGAGACTTATTAACTGCTCCTGCTCCAGACCCGAAGAGTGTTTCTTCCATCTAGTTAAGTTTGTCTAATAGATGACAACCTCTCCTTACAAACCATGCCTTGTCTTTCTATATCCTCAGCCTACCACGATCACAGCCCTATAACTGCTCTTTGATTCGCATAATCATAGTATTAATTGTACCACGAGTTTACAGTTATTTTGCAAGCTGAAAATGATTCATTCAAACTGTTTGATTAGGACTTGCAAAATAAGCTGCTGAGAATTTTGGGATGCACTTGTGAATGGGTTGGCAGCCAGAAAAGCAGGGCTACAACCATCATAACCAAGTAGGTTACTCAAAGCTAGCTATTTCTGAACAAAAAACCCCTTTACAACTACAGTTCATGCTACATTTCCCTTTTAAGGGATAGTTTTAGATGCAAATTCATTTACAGAGGTAGATGAGATGAAATGTGCGACAGACACACCTGACTAACTCGCATTTTGTATCTCTAACACTCAAAAGTACAATGCTTATGGTAATGAATTTTATCTATTACAAGGGAAAACAATCACCTTTGATGACATTATAGAATAAACACATTTAACAGCATGCTGAATTGCTGAAGTATCATTTTCAACGACCTCATTAGTGTCACTTAATTAAAACTTCCTGCTCTTGACTTTGATGCTGGTGCAGGCAAAAACACAGAGGGAATTGAACAAACAACAAAAAAGGGAGGGGTATCTTCTAGTGATAAATAGCAGTAGTTGCTAATGAAACCAAATTATGTACCTTTTTCCTGCAACTCCGATAAAATAATATGAAACACACAGCAACTTTGCATCAAACAAATTAATCAGCCGTCAGCAGATTCGCCTGATAATAATCTCCTGCCCTTATTGATAATTTAAGAAAAAAAGTTGTTTTTTTCTGTACACAATCATTAGGTTGGTGATAATTAAAGCTTCAGCTTCAGAAATGCCATAATAACCGTTAATTAGCAGGATGCTATTTTCAACATAATTTGCTAATTAGGGAGGGAGCTTATATAGTGTACATTCCTAATTATGGAAGGGTCTTGCGCTGTAGACTCATGTGACTGGAGTGTAAATGACACCATTATGGGGGTCCTGGCAAATTTTAATTATTTATTTTTAGAGTATATTTTATTCAGAAATATTTAGCCAATTTAAGCATGTGGAGTAACTGCTTTCCCTCAAAATCCCTTTCCCTCCACTGGCACGGTTTACCCATCAAATGCAAGATGCCAAATATTTTGTTGGATAAACTCCACTAATTTCAATAAAATTAAGCTGGCAGAAAATTTAGCTCAATATATTTCCTTCATGTGGTTAGAGGACAGAGGCCAAATATTGCATTGATTGCTGTGTTCTGATGTTCTAATTTCAGGGCAGAAATTGTCTACCTGCTGCTTGAGTAGGATAAATTTCTTTTCCCCTCTCAGACCCAATTTTTAGTACAGGACACAAACACCACCCACCCTTTCTACCCCATTTAAGATGCTTGAGTGTCAGGTACAGGCCTTTCTCTGAAAAAAAAAAAAAAAGCAGCAAAATATTTTCTGAAATAAAACTTGATCAAATAAATTTTTAAAGAGAGAAGTGATAGAATATGAAAAAAGATGTTAAAATAACAGGTACATATATCCTTAAAGCATATATTTACTTTCAGGATCTAGGCTCATAAATGTATTAAATACATGTACTCTGTACCTACATTTGTAATTGTATATATTTTCAGATCTGTATGCATAAACATACATATATATACCTAAAAGCTGACACGTACATAAATCACATACATATGTGCGTTTATGTTACAAGTATCTATTTAATTTTTTAATTTACCTTTACACCAGTGTAAACCCAAAATGTCACTGTTGCCTACAGATGGATATTCTTTCTCCCTGAATGGTAACAGTTTGTTTGAACCGTTTTACCTTGTTTCAAATAAAACTATATTTCTCTTTCCCTTTAAAAGAAATGAAAACCTAATTCAATAATAAATGAGCTCCAGCTCGGCATAAGAGTCACTTAACTTAAATCTTTTTGTAGAGGTTCCCACTTAAGCAGCTTGAAAGACAGTAAATCACGTTGGGGAACGGACATCCCGGCTTCATTGCCACGCTGCGGAGTGCTGAATTAATGGCCACCTCTTTAGAATGTATGGATGTGCCTCCCAGCTGCTGGGCCTGACAGTGTTATAGCTCAATTAATGTGATTTTGATGTAATTGCAGATAGGGAACATAGCGCCTAAAAATTATATTTTGTCATAAGAATTATATTTTATCATCCAGATGTGAGGATGAATATGTTAAGTAATGGAGCTTTTATCTGTTTTTATTTTCTGGTAACTTATTTAACAGAGAATTATGTGGTTTAGTTGGTGCCAGTTGCAACTGCTCAAAGGTCTGTATTGGACTGTTTTGGTCTCTTAGCCTGCTGGTGGCTAGTAGGTCGACTTGATTTTGTTGTCTTATGACACAGTGCTCATGAGATGCTGTAGGAATGTCTGCTTGGCTTGGAGCAAGCAGGTAGATGTTGGAGGTGGTTTTGTCTTAGATCAAGTGTTAGTTGCTGTGATTCTGCTGCATTCACTTGTTGACCACAAAAGTCTTTGCCTCCCTTTGAATCAACAGAAAAAAAAGTAGGGAAGTGTTTCAGATTATTTCTTACAGCACGCATGGCAAAGTGATGGAGAAGGAAGATGCAGAAAGGGTTACTGAGGTTATATGGGACAAAGCATTTTAGACTGAGCCTTCTGGGGCAGAGGTTATCTCTTCTGTGCCCAGACAGGAAGGTTACAGGAAGTTACAGGGATAAGTGATAGTTGATTCCTGGATTGCCCTATTGCTCTGGAGGTAGAGAAAAGGTAAAGTGAATTTGTGTCACAGAAAATCTGTATTTTCACACTTACTCATATATTTTATTTAAAAAAACCCCACATTCATTTGCATTAAGGAGATGGAACAGAGCACATACAGAATAAATATAGGAACAGGTAAAATCCATAACCAAACTATTAGACTGAACTTGCAGACATTATAACATATTTACAAAATTAAATGATAATGAAATTCAGGTTTCTCCCTTCAGGTGAGCTCTGAGTTGATCAGTAGCACTCCTGCTGCTTTGGTTATGAAGGCTGCTCAAGATGCACATCACCCTCTCTGACCTCAGTAAAATAACTACAAAGGCCTCCTTATCCTTTTATTACAAAGTGAAATAACATGGACTCGGACAGGTATGAAAAATAATGGAAGCCAACCTGTTTGGTGTTTACTTTAATAGTTTCCCTGCTATTTCACTGGTTTATTTGCTGTAATTTCAGACTCATTAATATTGTACTTCAGGGTAGTCCTAGTACTTTGCTTGTCTCTCAGCCACCGTTTGCAGTCAGAGCGTGGGGATTTGCAGAGCACCTACAACTCATTATCAGTAGCTGTTGTGACTGTAAATCCCTGTGCTCTGATCAGCCACCACGGTGTCTCTGCTCCTACAGGCTCCAGGACTTTGATTTCTTGTGATGTCTACAGCAAATATCTTGAAAGGGCTGGCTTCTCATCCACTTCAGCAAAGACAAATCCCCTGATATACCCTTGAAACACAATTTTCAAGGTACTTAACCACCTAGTACTTTCAGAAGGTTTCATTTTAGATAGGTTCTCTGTTTAATACAAGTAGAACCTTATACAGTGCCTGAAATTACAGAGCTTTCATGGGAGATGGACCAAGGCTTCACTCTTCCCCATTTCTTGGTATGGCTTTCACATGCCATAGTGAGAGTAGAGGGGAAGAAGGGTTTTTTTTGGGGGGGAAAAAAGCACATGAGGAACACAATTGTGAAACCTCAGCGATTGTCAGGGAGTCAAACTGTAAAGCCTCATTTCGTGCATGTACTTTTAATCTGACTTGCAACTTGACTAGATCTTTGAATAGGCCACATGTATGGTGACCAGTTTCCTAAGCATTTACTGAGAGATGAACAACAACGTGCCAATGTTTTCTCTCATGTTAATGCCTTTCCCCCGCTATATCAGCCTTTGGCCTTGTGCTTCGAGGTCCCTGAGGCCTCAGGGGCTGAATATGGGTTGAGGAACCCCGCGAGGGAGTCAACGTGTGCCCACACGGCCCACCTCTATCATCTGCTCTCTTGCCCAGAGCCCGGCAAGGCACCGTGACCGCCGCCCTGCGGGTGCTCAGCGCTGGGCCGGGATGGGGACACACAAATGAGGGGGTTCGGGAGAGACCCGGGGCCCCTGTGCGCGCAGGGACGCGGCCCCGGCGGCGCGAGGACGGGCGCAGTGCGCGGCGGCGGCCGCCANTCTCGGCCGCGGCCCTCCCCGCTCCCTGCGGTCACACCCCGGCCTCTCGGTCTCGGTCCCCTCACCGGGAGCAGAAGTGTCCCCTGCCGCCAAGCGAGCGCGCCTTTTATGTCTCCAGGGCAGCTGCTGGCCTTGTAGGTGCCTCAGCTCCATCCAGGCGGTGGCTGCGTCATGGGGCTGGTGTTTGTCGCTGCCATGGAGCCGGGTGTGCAGAGTGCCAGGCGCGGCCCCTGCACAGGCAAGGCAGGGGCGAGGGAAGGGGCCTGGCACAGACAGAAGTGAAGGCAGGCAGCCAGCACACCCCACTGCGCTATCACCTGCTCTGGATGGATGTGTTCAAAAGTTAATTCATAAAATTCATCAGTTGGGTGAGCACAGCTGATGCAGATGGGAGGTATCAGGTATAAACCACAACAGTGGTGTGTTGCTATCATTGAGTTTCAGGAGCTGGCTGGGTTGTTTTAAAAATAAATAAATAAATATGGAGAGCTTACACGGCTGGTGTAAAATATGTCAAGTTGTTCTTGGCTGCTGTGGGTTGTCCTGGCAAATGGCGATGGGTAACCAGGTAGAGATGCACCTACCAAGGTGCAGTTGTCACCCGAGAGTTCCCAGCTGGCCAGATCCATGGATTTTGGGGCATGTTTCTGTTGGCTGAGTACATGAAGTTGCTATGTTGGCACTGCAAGTTGGATCCAGCATGAGCTCTTTCACTGTGACTTTTACTCACAGTCACACTCCAAAACCAGTAAAGAGATCCCAGATTATGTGAATGCTTTGAGTAAAGAAATTGATACTAGTAGAGTCTGTCAGTGTTAACCATGGCCATAAATCAAACCAAGGTTTACAACTTCAGGTTTGACACCCAGGCAGACCATGTTGTTCTGTAACCTTCCTACTCATTAAAAAAAGGTGGTGAAAGCGATGGTGTGAGGATTTTTTGTGATTTCGCTTAGTTTAGCTTGGTAAGATAGCCCAAAGAGGAAAGCAGTACATGAGGACTAAATCTTATAAAGTGTGAGTTTGAAGATAAACTTGTGCAGTCATTGCTGTGACAGCAGCAACTACAAAATATCATTGTGTAATTGCCATTCCTTCTACCACAGACTTCTAAAATTCCAGGCTTGCTCAAATTGGTTGGATTTTCTTCAACCAGTTCTTTAGAGTGAGAAGAAAGCATGACATGTTTTAACCCAAGGCTGTTTTGGGACAGTTGTAACTCACTGAAAACAGTTTTGCATGAGTGCTATTTAAGCCTAGATTACACACAATGCTTCCAGTTATTTTGTGGGCTATATAAGATGAAATATTTAAACTGGTAAAAGCCAGAAATGACCATTTCAAAAGTTTTTGTTTCTTAGCTATTAGCAATTTGCATAGGATGACAAGAAAAAAAAGATACCTATCATGAAAACAAAACTAGATTGTCTCCAGAGACTTTGATACATTTCATGAATTACTCAGCTGTATGTTTTCATTTTTTCCCCACCACTTTCCATAGGCAGATACAACCAAACTTCACGTTTCTCAACCTTCTGCTCTGATTGGTTGTACCTAGTGCAATATATGTAAATCTTTTTAGAGCTTTAGTAATTTTCATAGCTTCTTCAACCTCTTACTCTTTCAAGAGCAATAGTTCAGCCTAAGCCTTTCATTAAGGGATATTGAAGTTCATATTTGTTGTTGTTTGATCATATTGGTCATTATTATACTTCTTGTGTGGTATATACTTAGCAGGGCAACCTGTGGGCTCTGTGTAGGTTTCCATAATATACTGAAGAGGTGATCCATTTTCTGTAAAAGTAGTTTGAAGCATTTTTTGACAGGGAGCTGGATGAAAACTTGTTTTTTGGGGGAATTCCAGCAAAGAGTTGATTGTGACCTCTGATGCTCTGTAGTGTCAAGGACAGATGGGAAGATGGTATGAATCAATATATGTCAACCGCACAGATGGTACAGTCATGCCGTGTCCATATCCTGATCTCCTATCCCTTTGAAACAGAAATTAATAATCCCTTCATTATAGGCAATAGCTGCCAACCAGCTGAAAGATCAGACTGTGACTTAGGGTGAAATTCTCTGCAAGGTTTCTTTGCAACAAGGAAGCTTGACTGAATGTTGATTTTTAAAAAGTGGGTTCAGGGGTGGTATTGACCTATCTTTGGGCACAGAAGGGCCCTAAATGAAGGAGGGCTGCAGGGCAGGCTGCTGGCAAGGAATGTAGGGAACACAGCACCAGCCATGGAGCATCAGTGCAAGGGGAGATTAGGGCATGGAGGCCTGTGGGGTGGCAGAACATCCCCATCTCTGCCCCTGGAGAGATTTTCAGGCCTGAGGAAAGTGGCTCTGCCCTGTGCCAAGCTGCTGGAGATATCAGCTCATTTTCAGTGCCCTGTACAAGATGATAGCAACACATGGCTCTTGAAAATAAAATCTGGGAAACTTGGGACATTTGTCCGATAATCAGATCCACTGGAGGATGCTAGTGCTGCTCTTGCAATTTTATTGTTCTTTTCCAAAAGGCCCTACTTTTGTAGACACGCAGTCACTTGAGAATTGCAGTTAATTACTGTTTATGCCTGTCTGTTTTTAAAGCTTGTAATCCCCACAGCTAGGGAGAAAACCAACCAGCCAACCAGAAAAAAAATAAATCAGAACTACTCTTTAGGCTCAAAAGACAGCTAAGAAGACAGCCCAGTTTCTGCTACTCTTCTGACTTGAGTTCAGTTCAGCAATGGTGTCAGTTGTGGGAGTACTGGATGACAGCATCTATGAAGTAGAAGCCAAAGGAATGGCCTGAGATGGCTTCTTGCACACTCAGGGAACTCTTGACATGTAAGTTTTCTACGTTGGGCTGTCTAGTGGGAGGGTACCAGTTTGTCCTTGCCTTTACTTTTAGCAGCAAACAAGGCCTGATATTAAAGGCCACAGTTTGAAGGAGAACATGTAATATAATCAGCTACTGCAACCCACCAAAACGAGTATTGGCACGCCTGCACAGGCTTCACTGGTAATGATGAATTCAGTATTCACCACATGGACTAATTAATGCACTATAACATCTCCCAGTGCAATTTGCAAGTCACAGATTGCATTAGGTGATACAAATGACTCATTTGTGAACCTGAAGGATGACCTTTGGCAGGACTAACTTCTGACCTCAGAAATATTAAAGAAAGGTTATTTCACCTTGCCATTGTCTCCAAATGCCAAAATAGCCCAATTAAAAACCTTGACATGGAACCATAGGAGCAGATGCGAGTCCTAAAGGGCATTAATTATTTTCAGTGTCAGCTGGTTGTATAACTGAGGCCAAATGAGAGTTTGGAAAGCTATTAAGCCCCTGTCATACATGGATTGGGTCTAAGGTTTGAATCGAAAATAGTGTGTGGTTTTCATTTGGGTAAGATGGGCTGTGTATAAGGGCAAGGTTGTTCCAGTGAGAGATGTGAGCTACCTTTCTATACAATAACTGTTAGGTGATCTTTAAAAATGTACCCCTTCGGTAATAATAATCCATCACAGCTTCAATATTTATGAAACAATCATTAGTCACCATGCTGCGAGGTCGAAATCCTGTGCATATGTTCAGCATTGTTTCCTTGCGCGCTGTTCTCACCCTCCCTCCCTGGCCACTGATCTTGTTGCGTGTGCGCTTTTTTCCAAATGCTGTGACAGATGAAGATATTGCACCAAAACTAAGTTCCCATATGGCTAATTTCTACATTTGTTTTAACAACACACAGATTTAAAACAAATGAAAACACAAAGACTTGAGTAATCTTGGCGTTCTTTCCAGTGCTCTGTAATTTCTTCCTCCAGGTGGGCTTTTATTGACACATACTGAAATGCCTTGATGTGTCTTAAAAAAGAAACTAGTCAGACCATAATTTACTCAAAGACTTTCATTTGTTTGGGGCAAAGCCTTGTATAACACTCACCTTATTTCAACCTTCCCTTCCCAGCCTCAACAGTTTGAAAATTATTTCTTAGCTCTGCAAACAGTGAAGAAAAAACCCCCTGTATTTAAGGAGCATGAATAAATAAGTTTGTTATTTACATCCATATCCAGAAGGGTTTATGCCACTAAAATCTGCATTGGAGTTTTTAAAAAAATTTATTTTCCATTTCCTCTTGCCATGACTGTTTCAGCATTAGTCACCAAGAAAAGCAAATGCTAATGGTTCTTGGATGCCATGATAATAGGAATAAAATAAGAATAGATTGGTCTTATTTGATAAAATGGTTACTGATATCACCCAAGAGAAAAACTTCCAAACTTCAGTTATTTCCCAACAGATTTTTTTTCTCACCTGCTGGGCATTGCACTTTGCCATCGTAATTCTGAAGCCCTACCAGGAGAATATGTTTATGCTTCCCATTCATGTGACAGGGAATTAAATAGGGCCGTTTTTCTGTCTAACGTGTTGGTATGTCCTTCAGCTACTTTTCTGAGGATGTTGCTAATTGTTTAGTGGATGGTTCAGTCTTACTCCACTACAGAACTTAGAACTGTATTAAAAGAAACTCGCCTGTGTTGTGTAAATGACTGAAATGAGAGATGGAGTGAAATAAGAGATTGCACTAGGAATTTTTAGTTGTGCCTTAGCTGATTTGCTCATTAAGATGGGTACTCGCCTTCATTGTATGTAATAAAAGATGCTATGAAATCAGAATGGAGGAGTTTTCCAGTCATTTTGTGTGGTTTTGTTTAGGCTAGAATTTACTTTACCCAGATTATCCTGGTTCAGCCTTCACACATGCAGATGGGTAGCGCTAGTTGATCTCCTGCTTTTAGAATGGTAGATTTGTAGGGGAGGGGGAAGTACGGTCTTGTGGTCTAGTCACAGGACTTCTCAACTTCACTGTTTGCATTGTATTATTAGCCTTGCTGTAGTCACATGGTGAGTTAGGGGCATCTTATGGCCTCATTTATCCTGTTCCTAAATTGGTGTAAGAACGCTCCCTTAGGGATCCTAAAATGGTTGCTGGATTCTTAAAGGACCTCTCTTCTTAAGAAGATTGGGGCAAATGTTTATAAAAATTGGAAGATGGTGAAAAGGGGCGTGATGGAGTTGCACATAATTTCCACATCCCGTTAAGGAGTGAAGTCAGTGACATAAATGTAACCTTTTTTTTTATGTTTACATGCATGACTCATAATTTAGCATTTTCTTATGCAAGTCTGCTGTGTCTGCCTGCTTGCAAAGGTGCTTTTCCATAGCCACAGTGAGACCAGCAAGAAAAAATAAGTTTAAAAGGGCAGTGAAGGGATGGTAGAAGCAGAGCTATAGAGTAGTATAGCTTTGTTGAACTAAGAGTTGGTTCCATAAACAGTGGAACTAATGAAACTAAACCCTATTTTTCTACAGATTTGTATTGTTTCCTGTGCTCCTTTATCACAGTAACTCCATTCACCATGTCTGCTTGTCATCATAATGCTCTTTGATCACTGACATAACCTTTATAGCCCTCACTCCAATATTCTCACTACTTTCCTCTGATCCTAAGTTCTGCTGCAAACATCCAGTCCTCTCCTGCCTTCCTTGTAACTGTCCCTTAACTGTGCTCCATATCCTGTGCTCCCTTCCCACTGGATTATACAAGAATGCCCTTGCTGCTTGTCTGGTTGATTCATGCCCATCTTTCCTTCCATGGCAGAACGTGCTGCTTTTTCTGCCAAGGCATACGTTTCCATGAAAATATCAAAACTTGACTTTCTCTGAGACTTATGTAGACAATAGACAAAGGGTTAAACCTATTAGGGGGAGGGACTCATGAGCAGACAATGTGATCTCACAGATCCTCATTTCCTTAGGAAATGAGACTTAAAAAAAAAAAAAGCCTGATTGCCTCAGGGGAAGAAGACAGGAAACTGGCCCACTGGCCAGTTATGGCATTGTTTTCTTTGTGATGTGGTTTATTTGCCATACCGATGAGCACTGTACCAAGATCTGAGCACAAAAGTGTTTGGTTGTGTCTGATTCTGCTCAGTGCTGTAATAACTATCTTTTGTTGAAACAGGCTAAAATGGCTGCATAAGAATATAGGTCAGGGTTAGTAAAGTGAACTCATTTCTGGCTTTGCAAATTCTAATAATGTCTACCTGTAACAACACCTGTGGTTTGGAACATTTCAGTTCCAAAAAGCCTTTTCCAGATGCTTGTACTTTTGATGAATGTTACCTCCTGTGTTGAAATGTTCTGCATTAGGCAAGATCTGAGCATTATCAGGAAGTTTGATTAAAAAGTGAGGTATTGTTCTAGAGTATGCGAACACATACATTTTACTTAAAGTTGTGGCCTTCCTGTAGGCAGTGCTGGTGGCTAGGTGATTAGAGTGCAGGAACCTGAAATTTAGCAGAGATTTAGTCCCTAGGTCACAGAAGTGTCTCTCAGTGATTTGTTGAAAATCTGTTTTGAGTTCTCGGTGCTGTAATGGTTTAAAAACATACCTTGCTCATGCACACTGGCTTTTGTTATACAATAGCAGACTTTTACACACAATCTCCCAGAATCCACTGGCACTGTGCCTGTGCTCAGACGAAGGATAGTCTCATTCAGCATGTGATTTCACCATTTTCAACTCATGTTGTTTGCAAGATATAAAAGGCTGGATTGCATTGGATTCCATTTATGCTGTGTGGGTGTATCCAGGATGTGCTCTATCAGGATGTTTGGAAAGAGATCATATTCTGAAGTTGCATTCAGAATTGTTCCATTGGCTGCGTGAGGGTGATATGGAATAATTGCATACAATAAATGCTATATACAATATGTAAAATACAACATAGTTCCATAAGAGAGGTGAACGATGTGTACAGAGCTGAGCATGTTTTTAGAAGAACGTCTTTGTAAGAGGATGGACTGAGGGAAAAAAAAAATAAATCCTTCTGATTTCACCATGTCCATTTTGTGGCAGGATAGCATATCCAGCTGAACTTTTCATTCAAAAACTAAACTGATTTGGGAAACTTAATGTCCTCAGACATTGTCACAGATTTCATCTTTTTAATAAGATTCACCTATACTACTCACATTTGGGCTCATTAGGTAGATTATCAGAATGGCAGCCTGTGTGTGCTGATGGGTGTACTGATTTAAAATGCCATTGTGGGCAACTTTTGAATGACATCCTGCCTGATCCCCAAAGTTAATGGAATTACAGAGCAAGTGGTGTATCAGCCCAGAGTTTTGGGCTGCACTCATCTTTCCCATTCGTGGCAGAATGGCACTGATGTCAGTGAACACGTGGGTTGAGGGAAATGACAGCCTCAGAGTTAGGGTTTTTCTTGGGTGTGTAGTGGCTATTTTTTAAAAATTGATTTTCTTATAAAACTGAAACTGATACATCCACAGTCTCCTGCTTTCAATTAGCAAAAGCACATTAAAAAAATTATATTGCTGGTCCATTGCATAGTAGGTGATAGGAAGAAAAAGGATGGAAAACCAGGTGCAGTGAGCACTGTTTTTTAACCAATCGAAGTACAACATAAAATAGTGTCTGTGGTACATTATATAAACTGCGTTCCACCTGGCTTGCATTGTCCCTTTCTTACATTTATGGTGTGAACATTTTTTCCCTCTCTGGAAGCAGCTGGAAAGTGTAAATTTCAGGCTTAAGTAGGTGTGTGTTGTTGCCTGTGGATTCTTTCCCCCCCTCACCCCCCTCTGAGAGTGGGTAATGACATGGCTGTATTTTGGAGAAGGCTATCATGACCAAACTAGTACTTATCACCTCACTGCACTGTCCCTTTAAATAAAGCATGCAGAGTTCACTTTCTGAAGTTCATTAGCTTGTGTTATCAATAATTTAGGATAATATTCCAGTGGTGCCTAAGTGCCTGGACCACCTTATTTTCCCTGTCAGCTTTCTCATACCCTAGCAGTCCAGTGAACTTGATAAGTGTCCCATCATCCTGTTAATCAAATTACTTATGAACCAAAATTGACAGTTTTCATTAATTATACAAGATTATTCTAATTGCAATTCAAATTTATTCATTTAGAACAGACGGCATTCAGTAATATTTCAGGAAATTTGCATATTAAATGGAGAGGGTCGTCCATTAAGTATGGTAATGTATGCATATTTCCTTATTTTTAACTTCTGGGCCATATGCACTGCTGCTACTTCAGCAGGTGAAAAACCAGAACGTGCTTAATTTGTTCAACAAACATGGGGGCCATCGCACATCTTTTGGCACTAACCACTATTGTCCTTCTTCCTTTTTATTCCTCCCTCTCTCACTACCCAAATAACTTGTATCCTTTGAAGAAACTTTCGATAAGCCTATTTTAAAATAGATAATTTTTTATTTTTTTTTAATGGTAGGCACAGCTGTTTGGGGTTGATTGAAATGTTTTGCCATCGAAGCTGTGTTCATTAATTTCTTCAAGATGCTGAAGCAGGCATTAAGGATGCCTGCTGGAGTCCTTCCCAGTGTCATGTGGAACAGCGAGGGGGCTAATCGTCAGCCTTGTAACATCAACTGGTTACCCCCCTCGTGCGATATGAACCTTTCCCCTCCAGTGAAAAATGAACCTGTCTGAGACAAAAGCACAAACTATGCATGCAATGAGACAATGTCATTATTCAGACCTATATAAGGCTGTGCTCCCAGATCATTAAGAATCATATCTTCGTGATATTAATAAGCACCTACCTTATATCTGTGGCTAAAGTTAAGTGCAGGTATATTTATATCTATCTCTTCATTGATGGTATTCTAGATTAGGAATATGAAAGATAGTGCATAGGATACTCACATGATTGACTTTCAAACTTGAACTGCTTCTGCACCTAATGTGAAAACTGTGTTGTCATGCCTCACATGATCCAGACAGCAATAGTTTAGTTAACATACCTAGAAATTATTGCCATCATGTCTTAATGATTTTAGTACAACATCTGTCAACTCATTCATCTAAAAAAAAAACCAAACCCCAACTTTTCTTGGAAAAAAGCATTGCTCATTTAACTTGTTTTTAAGCAGGTTTCTTTCATTCTCTCGAGTGAAATGAAAATCTTTGGTGTTTCTATTTGCAAATTCTTTATTTTTGTTGGACGTATTTGCTTCAGGCTGTTTACATATGTTAAATCATTTTTTAAACTGTCATATTGATTGAAAGTTACTCTAAATAGCAGTGTGGAAAGTACAAATTTCTTTTTAGAGCAGAAAGTGAAAATCAAATTAGTGGAATATGTACTGCAGATGTTAATTACCCCATGTTACCGTTCTTCTGCACTTCTTTCGGGAGTCAGGAAAAGGACCAGGTAGGAGTACATCTCAAGCATGCACATAAATGTGTTTCTAGGACAAAGTTTAAAGCACATGCTTAAATACTTTGCTGCACTGGGATCATGGACAGGAAATGAAAATAGTATTGAAAAACTATTAGCTTTGATTTTCTACATGAACTCTGAAATGCACAAGGGGGTACATTGTCTCTATAAGAGTTCTTTATTATTGGTGAGGTATCTGACCAATAATATTTCGGGATTAAGGGTGGTTGCTGGACAGAGAGAGACATGGAAAAAATACTACAACCCATTTGGACAGACTGCAGGTAACTTTTAAGTTACCATTACAGTGTGTGGACTTGACTCCTTTTTGGAGAAGTCTGGCCATTCTTCAGTGCTGGCTGATTGCCCTCTGGCAAACTTGGAGTCTTTAAACAAACCTCTTCCCCCC
>VYZX01021996.1:766778-857103 GCA_013401335.1 Brachypteracias leptosomus | reverse complement strand
TGCTGCACAGATTCCCCTACCCTCTCTCTGCTTTGTTAGGTTGCGCTAAAGCCTGGTGTGAGAGGACATTAAAGAGATTAACGTTGACGTTATGCAGAGGGTTTATTTTGAAGTGAAGGATATTTGGATAGTTGTGTTGTCTGAAGACTGGATAAAGTAGCCCTGATGCTATATTGAATATTTATATATTTTGGAAGAAATGATAATTCTGAAGATACAATGTGGGGAGACACTTGAGTAACAGGAGTTGGCACACTATAGTTTAATGCCTGCAAAAGTGTATGGCCCATTCAGGAAAGGTACTGTGGGTTTTGTCCCCATCTTGTGGCTGTCCAGGTAGGTCTTAATGTTTTGAATCAAGCTGTGCAAGGTCGCACTGCTAGCTCTGAAAAGTCTGTCTCCGAATCCTGCTGTCAGCCAAGGAGGCATTAGTTGTGCATGCTTTCATGTAATCAATATACTATGTATAAAAACAGGCAATAGGAATAAGCAGGAGAATTAAAAAACTAGTTATGAAATCTGGTGACTGCCAAGTGGCAGCTGAGACTGCAGAATGAACTAGAGGGAAGTTTTGAAATTGTATAAGCACAGCAGATAGTAAAGGAACTTAGAAAAGGCTCTAGAGCCCCCAAAGTCCCCATGATCAGAAGTATTTCACATCCAAAAGAGGAAACTTTAAGGAGAATGCAGGGTCCTCTGATAGATGACAAGAAATTTCTTGACAGAAGACCAAGAGGTTGTTATGATGTATTGGAAGACTTCTTTGCCCCTCACAGTTGACAAAAGAAAATCCTGGAGAGATGCCATTGACTGATACACTTCTTCTATACATATTAACAAAAAATAGGAAGGACTTTTACGAGTCATGGAAAGAGTAGGTGAAGCTTTGGACGAGTCAAATTGTGTCCCTGAAGTCTAAAAGGTGAAAATGCTGTGAAATTGCTAATTTATCACAATCCAGAAAAAGCAGCTCCAGGTGACTGCACTCTGCAGGCTCTGAAATCTGTGACAGGGAAATGCTCACAACAGTCTTTGTAGGGGGAAAAAAAAGGAAAACTAAGTTGGAGTCTGGAGAAGGAAGCAGAGGGACACATTAGGGGACAGCTATGAATCTCACTATGAAGTAGGCCAAAGACCTGTAACTCAGAGCCAATACTTGGATGCTGTTCCTCATCTGCTCCAGTTGAGATGTTATCATTGCCAAATTTATGCTTAGACAAATTTAGCCTCTCATTTCTCCATTGTGCTGTTTGGAAGAGATTGGTGACATCTAGGCCCAGGTCGAGTAGCATCTCTGTGTACATTGTCATCTCGTCTCCCCACCTGAGAACTGGGACTATGCAGGTCACTCATGAACGTGGTGTCCATCCCATTTCCATATGGAGAGATCCAACTCCAATAAAATGGTGAAGAATATGTACTAAGTAGCAATTAAGGATGGAGATTAGCCAAGAACTTAATGTTTATATAGGTGAACTTCAATTAACAATTTGTGTAAGACAGTAATCTACAGATTTGTGCTTGGGATAGCTATTGACAATGTGGCCAGGAACAAATAGCTAAAAATTCTTGTCAATAGTAGTAGCTCAAGACAGTGGAATGACTCAATGGTAACTCTCAAACCACATTATCTTTATGCATGATGCAAAACTGGGAGTAAGTGCAAGGCTGTAAAGATGGTGGGGATCAAACAGATCAAATTCCAATAGCACAAGTAAGTAAAGGAGCATCACTTACTGTGTTACAGGAGGGAAATAGTAACCAACATTAGTCAAATCCGTTCCTTGATAAACTTCAGACTCCGGGGGCTATCGAACCAGATTTTGCAGGAACTTCTCTTCTCTGCGTGTACCCCTTCACTCAGCATCTGTCTGTTCATTGGCAATTTTGTAACGGCCATAATGTAATTTCTGAAATATTTGGGGTTTTTGTAAATGTCTGGCAGTTACAAGCAAGTTTAAGAGACGGGACCACATTTTAAGAAAACCGTTTGGTTTATTCTCCTGATTCTTTGAAAATGAAATGCTATAGAAACATACATAATAAAAAAAAAACATAATAAAAAGAGTTATGTGAACACAACATATTTACCAAGATAATTCCTCTAGCTTCTGCTTTTTCACTTTCCAGGATTCTAATCAGAATACAAACAAGTGAAGGAAATAGGTACCTGGGGGTGGGGTGGGGGAACAGGAGGTGGGAAGAGGGATATTCAGGGTTGTGGAATGACTCATATATGAGAGGAGATTGTAAAGACCAGGGATCTTTAGGATGGAAAAGAGATGAGTGAAGGAAGATAATTTCATAGTCTTGATCATATCAAAAGGATTATGGAATGAATATTCACAATTCCCAATACAAAGAGTAAAAATTTCCCTGTTAAATGATCAGATAGCAGGTTTAACACAAACAGAGGAAGTACTTTTTCACACAATGCATAATTAAACTGTGAAACCCATTGCAACAGGATGTTGTGGAGGTCAAAACTGTAAATGAGTTCAAAGAGAGAGAAGTTCAAGGAGGATAGATCTGACAAAGCCTATTAAATATGAGGGCTCAGATACAATCTCTGGGCTCAGAGAGCCCTGAAACTTACATTGCTGGAAGCTGGGAGAGTACGGTTGGATACACTTTCCACATTCCTATTTTCTTTTTCACATAGCTAGTATTGGCCACTGCTGAGACAGATACTTGGCTCAGTGTCTGCTTTTATGGAAGACATTATGTTTGTAGGTATTATACTTCAAGAAAAGCCCTGCTTTTGGAGGGAGTTTGGTCCAAATCTGAAATCCTTTTTGTCTCCTTGGGACCTTGAGTCTGTCAGGTTGGGAGTGTGACAACCCAAGATATTCTAACACTAGCTGCCTCCAGAATAATGATGTTTAATATAAAATCTTTTAAATACAGAAATACTAATTTCTCTGTAGTCTTCTATGATGGTGAATAAAGGGTTCACTTTGTAGTTTATATATTTTCTGGTTTTCCCAACACCATATGAAATCCAGAAATTAACCTCCTTTAAAAAAATGACATGATGAAGTCCTCATAAAAATCGTGTGGAAACAGAGGGATGGGTGCTGGAGAGCGCAGAGGGAGCCAGGACAGGCTTAAATTCCTCTTCCTAAGTTCAGTATCTGTGAACTGTTCCCTTGATGGGCCCCAGAATGCACGGTCCCAAAATGCACAGTATGCCAGCTGGAATTGAATGGGGGTACATAAGCAAATAGATCTGTAGATAGGTATGTTGTTACTACTTATTTGTGAAGTAGTGTATAATGGCTTTAGCAAAAATTGGGATGCTAAATAACATGTTCTATACGCAGTAGAAACCAGTCGCTATTCTCGGACATCCTCACTGTACATAGGTAATCCAAGACAGGCTACAGCAGGGAAGAAGAGAACAGAGAGGCACACCTAGATATAGTGATTAGCCCAAACTCACACAATAGATCAGTGGCAAATCCAAAAAACAAGCCCAGGGTTTCTGGGGCACAGCTGAAGGGATCATATGCTGCACAAATCCATTACAGAGAGATGTAGTAGCTTTGTGGTCTGAGCTGTAAGTTCAATGTTCATCCACTCCAAAAATATAATCTATGGAGAGTCGAGTGTATTTTAAGAGTTGTTCCTTTATTCTTACAGCAACTGGAAAGGATGGCAACCCGCCCTGAAATAGTAACTATCAATATATGATGCCTTTTGCAGCTCTCCTTCCTGATCAAATAAATAATTTGTAAGGTTTTGATGACAAAAGGATGTATCCTCTGCTCAGCTATCACCTGCCAGCTCTACTCTGCAATCTGATTTAGAGGTTTAGGCATAGAAATCATCCTTTCTGCTGTTTCCCCTGGAAACAGGGAGCCCAGCGGAGAGGTTAATCATTTGGGTTTGAAATTCGTAGTTGGCAAAAACCAAAATAATTCCCCGTCTTCTGAGTTTTAAAACATGCTGCTAAACTTTAAACTTTCAAAGGCAGTATTGTTGTTTGGTCCTTGATATTGTTTAAAAGAAAACTAATTCTAGGCAATTGTATATGCCCAAAGAGCGTGCGTTAAATATAGTGAAGCTCCCTTCGTTTTGCTGTGGTACAGTCACATATGGAAAAGAGGAGAAATAATCCATACCTTCCCCTTGGGTTTGTGGTGTGTTCGGTATTGCTATACCTGTGCTCCAACACACCAGTTTCCCAGTACAGCAATATATTCCAGTATAAGTGAATTCATTGTGGGTGGAGAGTGAGCTGGGAACTGAGGCATCTTAGTCCAGAAATAGGTCTGTGGAGCCCTGGAGGAGAGGAGTGCTGAGTAGCCCGGTGCCCCCACACTATGAGCTGCTGTCTACATTTTGTTTGCAGCATGGGTGGGTCAGCACAGACCTGTTGGCAGGGTCAGGGAAAATCTGGACCGTGCAGTGTCGTGCTGCACCCACCCAACTCCGTGCAGTGCTCAGGTCAGGAAGGGTTTTCTGTGTGTGAAGGTGAAACAAGAAAAGAGGAAGAAAGGGAGCAAGGGAAGGAGATGGGAAGCAGGGGAGGAACCTGTGAAGTGATTTCACAGAGATATCGGATCACTGGGTGCTAGAATACCTTCTAACCATATGACCCACAGCTGAACCTCAGACTAGGTGGAGGTGGATTGCACATTCTTCATCAAGAATAAATACCTGTACCCTGCACACCATGCAAAGAGTGTATCCTTCACGTCTAAGGCTAGTTACTTTTCTTTATCTCTCCACTTGTCTACCAACCTATTGCAACGTATGTTCTATGTGATATGCAAGGGCATGAACTTTTAGTATCCAGGCATGAGGGTAAAATCACAGTTTTAGTTCAACTTCTGCGTGCATTGGCTATGTGGGATTAAGTAAAGCCAGTCATAAAGTACTGGGTGCTGCATGCTACATTTCCAGCTAGTTGAAAAATCTCTTAAAAAAAAATAATTCTTTAAAACAATGATAAAAGCAGAGGGTTAAAAAAAAAGAAAAAAAAAAAGGAAAAACCTTCCTCTTATGTCTTGACCACTGGGGTCAAAACCCAGTAGGCTGAACTGGAGACATTATAATTTCCATTATTGGGTATCTGAGGGAGTCATGAGTATAAGCACATTTTCCTGGGCTTTCAGTAGAGTTCAGATATATTGTAATGTTTCCTGCAGGAAAATAGGGGTAATTGCTGTCACTGTACTCTGGGGGCTAACATTCTCAAAAGATATAACTAGGCACTGCAAAGGGGTTGTACCTGAAATGAATTTGACCCATAATGTATTGCAAAAATACTATATGCATCTTGGGATCTCAGCACTCTGCATGCTTTGGGGGTGGGTCAATTAAAAGGCTATAATTTAGGGTCTTCATGAAAGTCTTTGGGAATAGAGAAGTCTGAATATGGTAATGAAAATCCATAAGGGTATTTTCACTGTGTGTTTGTGCATTTGTATCTCTGGTCTTTGTATCGATAAAAATATAATATCACATTTGTGTGATACAAAACCACGTAGATAAATAGTGTGTGCACGAACACATGTACATGCATACGGAATATACACGTGCACGCACGCACACCCCACTCCCCACACCTCTGTGTTAATGAGCTTTTCCTCTGGAGAGGACAAGTCGAAAGGAGCCAGTCCTTCCAGCCAAAAAAATCAATTGCTTCTTCATGAATTATTGAGATGTTTGCCATCAGTTTCTTTAAAAAAAAAAAAAAAAAAGTCATTGTTCAATGTTTCCTCCCCCAGCATACTCTTTGCTTTTACCCTGTGATATCATGATATGAAGACACAAACTCTTACATATAAAAGTTTTCATTCTTTTAATGACATGTACATTGCAGTATTCAAATATCTTCTTTCCAGTCTTAGCTGTATTTGTGCACATACACATTTCAAGTGTAGCAACTGTCATCCTCCTCCCAGCACTTAGCTAGGGAAGGGACACTGCAAGTAAAAAAAAAAAATTATAGCAAAAACACTAATATTTCCTCTGCTGCCAAGTGCAGTATTGATGTACTGATGCTCAGAAACTGAATCAAGGCTCTTACGCTCAACTGTGAGACACCACTAAACGAACACTTTTGCCTCTTGTGTAAATAGATAGATTAATGACGTTAAGTGAAAGCCAAGCCTGCTGAAATGTTAGCTTCCTTATGGTGCTTTGAATTTCCCTTATTTTTGATAAATGAACCAATCTGGCAATAAAATCCTTGCACAGTAGGTTAATAATGTCATAGCTGTACTGTGAAATAGTGATGTTTGTACTATCTCTTTGCAAACAATAATCCTTTGAAGCCTGATGAATCTATTTTCAACCAACTTGTCCGCTGGTACACAGAGCTTCCCCTTTGAAAATACAGCTTAGAAGATATTTAAAACCCGGGAGACAATAGCCTAAGGAAGAGGGACAGTGATTTAAAAGGCAGAAGTTGGATGAATACTCCTCTTTTCTGCTTCACTTTCTTCTCTGTGTCTCCTTTAATTGCTTTGTAAGTGTTTTAAGGAAGGTTTCCTTGCTACTTTTTCTAGCCACAGACTACTGCCCGATTTGTTTGCTGCAACATTCAGTTATCGCTTACAAAAGTAGCCTTTCCCCTCAATCACTTGTGAGAGAACTGGAAAAGCAGTGGCTGAATGTAATCAGAAACTTTGCTTGCTAAATCAGGTTTCGAAATTGAGCTGTCTTTGGAGGGTGGCTTTCTCATGGTGACACTGCTTTTGTTCTTGTTCTCTGGGAGGAGCTCTTATTTGTATTTATACGTAGTTTATCATATTTATATATCAACAAGACTATCTGGATACAGTGAACTGATTTCCCAGCAGGAGGGTTTTTTGCAGCCTTTCAAGAAACTTCAAGTGTGGACAAATCTGAATTAAACGGGCTTTGCATACTTGCTAACAGGGAGATTTAGGAGGTAAAAAGAAACTACAGAGGTTTTGAGAACAAACAGTGCTCACACAATGAAGTAAAATGGGGAATGAGGAGCTCGCCGCACTTCCCTCAACAAACAGAGGTGTCAGAATTGGTCCTCAAAACTGTTACCTGACCTTGCAGAGAATTGCACAGAAACACAGACCTGTATTCCATAGTGGACAGACACTCGCTTTCCATGAGCAGGGAGGGGATCATAAGAAAGAAATGGAGTGATGATGGAGCAGGGCAGTAACATCTTTTTTTTTAACAGTCCTAGGCTTGTGTACCTTTGGCTTACAGACCTTTCCCCCATCCTCTCTGCTATCTCCTGAAAGATTAGTTTCCTAATGACTTGCATGAGTAAAGGTGGCATTCCCCAAGCAAGGACTAGTAACAGCACACTGCAGTTTAGGTGATCAGCCATGTCAGCCAAATTCAGCTTTGAACACTCACCTCTCAACAGAAGCAGGCAGCCCTCTGAAGGTGGTCCGTTTGCAAACAAAAAGACCAACTTGATTGCAGCAAATAATTCTGTTTCCAGTGCTCATGAGTGCATCAGGATGAGAGCACTAGTGGATTTGGTGCTATAAGGGGCATAATGGACTGGCAGCAATTGGGAAAGGAAAGGAATAGTGAAAAACCAAAGTCTCCCATCAAATGGTTAGCAAAGGGCCAATTGTTCTATTTACAAGAGCTCTCCTGCCTGGAGGAGAGGCAAAAAAAAAAAAGTATCAAGACAAGCATTTCCTCCCTGTAATGATAAGGAGCTGTTGCCTGCAGCGTTCAGACTACACGGTTTCACAGATGTTTAAAAAAAAAAACAACCGACAGCCTCTCTCTACCTTAACTATAGCAGCAGCACAATTGTCTGTCAGTCTTTGCACAAAGCAGAGTGGAAATATTGCCCTCCTGTTTCTTTAAGTCCCAGGGACTTAGTAAAATTAACACTAAATGTTTTAAAAGAAACCCTATCAAAAATCACTGATGATTTCAAGTTATTACTGAGCATGGGTGTCTGAGTAGCTTGGGGCAGCGCACATAAACTTGACAAACAGGGTACTTCAGTGCTGCCTGCCCAGATCCACATAATAGGGCAATGAAGCTTTTATTCATTCAAAGAAAGGTTGAGTTTGATTGGCAGGTCAGCCTGCCTGAACACCATAGTCCCTTTTCCCTAACACTTCACTGCTATCAATTACAGTTTTGAATGTGAATTGTTTCTAATGTAAAATAATGCCAACCTCTGCCTCTAACCTCAGGCCAGAAAGCTCTCTTGTGTTTTTTTTATTCATATTCACTGGCTGCCTGAGGACTCTGTTTCTGCTTTGTATTTTCTCGGTCTCTCACCAAAGTGCTGCCATCAGAAGCTGGATTCATGCACAACACATTATTTTCATTGTATTAATGATATCATTGGTGAGCAAAATTAAAGAAAATGATACTACAGCCCTCCCCCTTCAGTTGCCACAGGAGTACTGTTTGTTTTTCTAAACATGCAGGTTCAGAGACATAATTCAGAATAAAGTTATAATCCATTACAAGCAAGCATGACTCTGAAATTGCTTGATTTTTATCAGTTGACTTAAATCTGTTTGCAAAACTTGCCTGATTGAAGAGAATGCAGATCTTATTTAAATCAGGTGATTTGGTTCAGCTGCCATCTGTTGGCCAGTTCATTATTATGATTCTGTGGTTACAGTAGTTACCTGTCTTCATTTATTCCAGTAAAACAGAAATTACATTTAGTAAATAGTGGGGGTGTTATGTAATGTCTCTTACCCCAGGGAACTGGTTTTATGTGTATGTACATATAACTTTAACACAAAATCTCCTTTCTATGCTGGGCGACCATTTATGCTGCAAGATGCATTTCCTGTTGCTTTGTGACAGTGCTCAAAAATGAGTGGCTGTGCTGATTTATAAAAATGCTGCGTGTGTTGCATTGCGGTAGGTTAGAAAGGGCCCTACAGGATGGCATTTTTTGAATGGGCTCACAGAGCAGGACACGTGGGTTTAGGACCCTCTGAATAGTGGAGTCTGTGTAGGGACTTGTGTAGTATCAGATGTTGTTTTTTTCTGCTCCTTCATGTGGTCCACCTCCCCTTACTGAGGACATAACTGTGTATCCATTTATCCCATTTCACAAAAGCTTCTGTTCTTCTATTTCATTATTGTTTGCCTGATTTTCATCAGCAATTCCCCTCTCTCGTTTGTGTCTTGTGTCTTCTGCCCCATTATGGAATCCATATAATACTGTGTGCACTTTTCCTCCAGTGCCATCACTTCAGCCTTTCTCCCATCACATCCATTAATATCTTGATAGGGATATACAGGAGAGACCCACCTTTGCTCTTTTATCTCTCTTGAGACTGCCACTCTGCAGAGTAACCTAGAAACAAGCTGTCCCTTTTTGGAATTGGAATTGCGATTGCTTGCAAAAATACCAGTTTCAGGATGGAACAGTGCTTTCAGTAATAGCTTTTTTATCAAGTATGTTCAAACATAGTTTTAACACATACCTAATTTTATCATGTGAAGCTTTGCTTGCAGTTTGTGTTGAAAAAGGGTCTCTTACTTTAGAAAAATAAGTGGATGAAAATGTTATGTGATACTTTGTATGACATAGCTGGAGACACCTCCTGCTCCTGGCGGTTTTATGTTTTCCTTGTGGGCTCTTTCCTGCTATCTGAGATTTCTCCATTAGCTCCAAGGATAGGGTGGTCTGAGAGCTTGAAACGGAAAAACCTGAAGTCTGGGGGTTTTT
The DNA here is from genome assembly GCA_013401335.1 of Brachypteracias leptosomus. Lineage (NCBI taxonomy): Eukaryota > Metazoa > Chordata > Aves > Coraciiformes > Brachypteraciidae > Brachypteracias > Brachypteracias leptosomus. The sequence goes on along the minus strand of VYZX01021996.1, from coordinate 847,436 downwards.
TTCCTGTTATCAAATTTCACTTGACCATGGTATACATCACAGCAGCCAGCAGGATGTCTGAGGAAATTACAGATTTCCCACCATATTGCATACTTCTTTCATGACTTACATAAGGTGATTGTGATATTCCAGGTACAATTTCTAGTTTTTCACAACATGCTTTTAATTTTGATTTCAGATGAAAATAAATTTCAAAATTTCAGGTTTCTAAATCAAACAAAAGTTCTGAATTTTGACCGGTTTGACATTCAGAAAAACGCATAGCCTATTCCTGCTTGATTGGTAATTTTTTATACCCACTTTGCAGTTTGGGCAGTGGAGGTAAAGAGGCACATGGTCTCATTTCTGTGTTACACCAGGTTTAGAGCAGAGTAACTCCATATTTTGCATAGGGAATTCCTGATTTACAAGCTCGGGCTAACAGACCACTTTCACAGCAAATACGTTACGTAGTTTTGGTGCAAATAAATGTGTGCCTTGCTCTGCTTGTCAGTAACTGCCTTGTGAGCCTCAGACCTTTGGAATCTGAATTTGGAGTGTCTGAAAAGGAAGCTATGAGTGATGCCACCTACTCCAACGTGTCCTCCACTTTCCAAACAAACATATGGCACAAACACATTGTAAATAAAGATGACTTCAGACACAGCTCTTTTCATGACTGAATGAGTTACATTGGGCGTTTTACTGGCAAGCAAAATGTTGCTTGGATTGCACATGTGAATACTTGATCTGTTAGCATTGCTGGATACTTTCGTTCCCATGTATTGATTTAAAGTCTCTACTGCAAACAAGCAGCTCACTGGAAGGCAGCATTTGTGGGAGATGCTGATGCACAGCTCGCAGCTGACGGAGCCTGGGCTTGCTTTAGTCAAGTACTGCAGCAGCAGGGTTGTGCTCTCTCCTGTATGGCTCTGGGACAGTGTTTATGTACCATCTCACTCTGCTTACAAGTCACCAGAAACCATGATTTCTGCTGCAGGCAATGCAGTTTGGCAATGCCTGTGCTGTAATCAAGCATTGGCATTATCCAGCGTTAGGAGGAAGGTTGTGCTTACCTTCACTGGGGTATGAAGTGGTTAAGGACATAATTCAAGAAAGCAATTGAGCATTTAATGTAAATCCGTCATTGTTCTGCACATACATGCATGTGTTAAACTTTGACTTTAATGAGACTTGACCAAGTATTTGAAGGTCTATATGTATTTAAGATCAGCTGATACCATGAAGACTGTTTAGCTGGACTTTATGTATGGTGTGGGTAAACACAGGTTTAATATTAGATGAAAGATGCCCTGCTAATAAGAAGATTTCTTGGCAGATCAGTCTTTTGACTTTTGTTTTCATGAAGTCTGTTGCAATTCATAGTGCATGCTTCTTTCCTTTTGGAAGGAACACAAAGAATTGAATAATTTAGCTTATAATTTTTATGAAGCATCAATATTTTTGAATAGTCAGCAGAATCCTTCCTCAGTTGTTTGGAAGCTTAAGGGGTTTTGAAAATTCTTCCTTAGAGATAAATAAGCTGTCAATTCATGATGAAGAAAATCAAACTTGTACTGTTGATTTTGGCTGTGGTATTTGCAAAAGTATGAGAGAAATTTTTGCAGTCGTAGAGCACTCCATGTGTTAGCATTTAGCTTTCCAATGCCACATTGTGCCTCTGATAGCATTTCTAAAAGGTAAACAGAAATGTCAAAATAATGAAAATAAAAGATTAACCGTTCAGAATTTTTTTTTAGTAAGAAATCAAATCTATATTGCAAATTAATAGAAAGTCAGATCAAGTTCCAAAAGCTGCTTATTATACCAGTTGCCTGGTTTTTCCCCCTGCTTCTTCTGAAGGCCTTTTTCAGACTTCACCAGATTTAGATTGTGAAATGTCTAAACAGAGGTTCTAAACAGAAACCTGGGAGGTATAGAAAGTATGCCAAGAGCAAATTAGTTTACTTAGTTCATGACTTTAATACACCCTTGCAATTAGCAGAGTATTTCCTTTGGACTTGTGGTCTCAAGGTATGTGTTTCTGTTCATGACTTTTTTTTTATTCGCTGCCTTTAAATGAGAAATAACAAACTCCACAGTTCTGCTTTGCTGGATCCATATGTGCCAAGAGTTTGATCATGTTCAAGTTACTGTTTGACTCACAATTCAGCATCTCTAAACGCATGGGCAGGTGAGAGAAAAAAAGGCTGTGTTAGAAGGTGGTTGCAAAGAATGCAGAATTAGGCTCTAAAGCCCACTTGCAAAACCTCTTCCCCAACACGCCAGTTTCTGCTGGGTGTACACACTGAGGGACGTGTTGTTTTCTAGGTTCTCCTCCTGGAGAAAATATACCTATTTGCTGAATACAATATTATACTCATGGCAATAAAGTTTGCTGAAGGCACCAATCCCTTTAGAGATTGCATCTTCCCCTAAAGTTATCCTAAACCATTCCAACTCCTAGGTGCTTTGTGCTTCTGCAATCTCCCCACTTCCCTGAACTAACTTCACTTTCTTCTCAGTGCCAAACCTCCTAGAAACAGCTTCAGTTCAAACTACATCTTCTAGAGCCGCCTCTACACTCGTCTCTTCTCTCTCTGGAAAACAACTGCAACCCACCTAGTAGTTGCCAAATTGGCACCCACAGTTGCAGTATCTTGACCCAGCATGACACAACCCCTCTCCCTCAGATACCAGTCCTGCCCACAAACCCCCCACAATGGCAGCCTGACCCTGCCTGACACAATTGCCCCTTGTGTTTGCCAAACCCACAAAATTATAGGGGTCGTGCAGGAAAAGGCAGTGAGATGGGTGAGTTCGTGCTCGCTGTGCTGTCTGTGACACTGTGACCCTATTCATGGGCACATCCTTGCAGGAGGACTCGGCAGCCTGTCTGCAATACATCGTTTTAAATTGTAGCCTTAAAAGATCCTTTTTTAGATGCAAATGAAAGACCCAATTAGAGTTTCTTTTAAAAAAGGGCAAAAACGTATTAAGATTAGTAAGAAACATCTGATGCTGCCTCCTTAGCCCCATTATTTTTCTGATTTTAATCTTCATCTTTATTTCTCAAGTATGTATGTAGACTGCTTTACACCCAAAAACCAGCTCGTCAGTTATATTCACACATGTGAAATCTTCAAGCTATTGAAGATCTGTTTGGCATAGAAGTTATCTGATGGTCACCCAGGTTCCAGCCCAGTTTCTTTTAATAGATGGTGGTGTTTTAACTGTGTATTTTAGTTTCACCAGTCAGAGAATGGGAGAAATTATACATCCTATTTTCAAAGAAGTGATCTGTGGACTAATCAGACAGTGTTTATAACACATATGTTCTAAAAATGTAGATTCATATAAATAAATGTATGTATATTTATATATGGTCTAAATATATCTATGGTGTGTATATGTGCACATACATGTCTTTGTGTCTATGTGCATGATGTGTGTAAAATTTTTTTTTTTGCTAGTTTGTTATTAATTTATTCATGTGCCACTGGGTGCCCTGGCCTGGGAGCAGGATTTGGGGATCTCAGCTCTGGGTTGTGTGTTGGGGTGGGATGCAGCAGTGCCGTGCTCCTTACAGGCAGGTTTTCTCTGGGCTTGCTAATACAGGGAAATTTACTGGCATAATTATACCCGTATAATTATGCTGGAGTAGTTATACTGCTGTAACTCCCATGTGAATGCTCCTGTGCTGCAATAATAGTGCCCATATGGGAAGTTGTACCAGTATACCTCTACTGGTGAACATCTCCATGTAGGCAAGTCTTTCTTTAGGGGCAGATACTGCAGACTGATGTACTGCATAGCCCTTGCAGACCCCTGTTCTGTATATCAGTTTGCTTTTGTCAGCCGTGTTTTGTGCGTAGGAAAAAGTTGTTTAGGAATCTTTGGAAAGAAACAAACATTTTCCCTCACCAGTATATCTTTTTGTTTTTCTACAGGCGCTTTGTTTATTTTTTAATAGCTTTTAATATATAACAATAAAGATGTAACTTCTGACTTTTGCGTTCAGGAAATATCTTTTTAGATGCACTAAGGGTCAGATATAAGCCATGTCTGGAAGCAATACTTGGCCAAGAGCTGAGTGTGTGTGTATGTGTGTGTGTTCATCTATCCATGATTCATTCTGAGGGCTGTTTTAGCCTTCATAAAATATTCATGCTGGTTGTGCATGGTTCTATAATTGCCATCTCAGGCCTTGAATTATTTATAGGTTGTACTGTTCACATAGTCTCATTTACTGATAGAACAGATAACACTATACAAGAGGATCCCAAACACTCTAATGCCTGTTACTTTGCATTAAGTAGTGGAATTATATTACTGTAGGTGTAAAATGCTGGCCTTTTTCTCCTCTTGCTTTAATATATCATTTTTGTATTTATAATATGCTAATTGTTGAGATGCTGTTAAGCCTCATAATTCCTCCCGAGTTTTGCAGAAATCAAGATGTGGTTGAAATGATTTAGCTCTTGATCCCAAAATGATTGTTCTAAATCCGCCCTTCTGCCTTCCACCAGTTGTAACACCCAGGGTAATTTATTGAAGTGATGTATGAGTACACATGCATACCTGAGCTCCTTTGTTTTACACTATTGATCAGTTTGTGTATCTTAACTGCTAACAAACATTCAGGAGTCCGGCTAATGCAGACATTCACCAAGTGTATTTTCAAGTCCATTGTACTCAATTAAACACTGACTATGAATTCATCATGAAAAGTGATCTTATTTCCATCACGTTTCCTATTTATCTTTTCTGTGATTAATTCTGTCAGCTTTTCTGACCTACTTTTGACTTAATTTTTTTTACTGAATATGTGGAATTGTGTCAGTTTAGCTTGGACATACAATACAGTTTGAGTTTTCTTCGCCTGCTCAGTTTTTGGTTTATCTGCTTTGTTGAAGCAAGCACTAGTTCTAGGTGGAAAATGCAGCTGAGGTAGACTTTATTTAAATTTTGTAATCCTTCTCCTTTTCTAATTAAGAATTCAGTCCTTAGCAGAGCCACAGTACTGGTCTGCTGGAACACCTTCCGTTCTTTTCCCAAAAACTTCTGCGTGGCCTTGTGAGGTCACTTATTCTCCTCCCCTATGAAAAGAGAGTATTGGCATTTCCTTAACTAGCATGATGGCTATAGGGACTAAGGACATAAGGAATATAAATTGTCCCTCTGCTCTAGTAGGGAAGTGCAATAGGAACACAGAGGAAAGGAAGACTACTTAAGTCTATGGTGGCACTGAAATAGCACAGGATCATGTGAGACACCCCTAGCCAGGGTTTTTGTGGAGATGCTTGATCATGCAGGCGGGTGGTAGAGAGAGCTGGTTAAAGCCTTTCCTTTCAGTGCAGCTCATTTCGTTGCTCGCGTAGGGATTACGAAGGATATTCCTCCAGCTGAGTTTTTGCTTGGCTGTTTCCTTCAGTGAGCCAGTTCCCAAACACCACCAGCAGCTTCTTCTCCAGCTGACAGGCTTGAGCTGCTCCTGTCCTCCTGAGCCACCTGGGTTATTCCCCAGCAGTGATTTTTCTGGCATAGCTCAGCAAAGGAGATCCTCACTGGGACATTCAGGCATGTGCCTCTGTCTCTGGTGGCAGTGGACTGAGTCTTGAATTGGCAATGCTTTGCTCCCCTCTTGGCTCTCCAGAGATGAGTGATCTCTGAGGTTTCAGAAGGGAGGAGCCAGACAGGCCTGGTGCAAGGAGAAGGTGGTGGCTTAGCAGTGATTACGGATGCAGCATCCCTGTTCAGGGGAAGTCTGAGAGCAGCAGCTAGCAGAAGAGGTGAAGATTTAAAATCTACCTCTCTCAAAGCAATGCCAAGTATGGATGAAGACAGCTCTAGGATGAAGCCAAAAGGAACTGCCAGAAAAAAATAGAGCAAAAAGAAATGTTTCTGCAAAACAAACCATTTTGGTGAACAATAAATTCTTGAGAAAATATATCTCTGCCTGAGCCCTTATTTTTCTTGATAATAAATCATTATAAAATAAACCTTGTGACATTCACCGTTCCATACAATGGGCTGAATTGAAAAGAGCTGTGTTCTTTTCTGTACCATTTTGTGAGTCCTGTGGGTCCCTCAGAGAAGGAAACAATGTTATTGTCATGCAGATTTCTCTTTTCTTCAAGATTTCAGAGATTCCATGAATCCCTTGCAAAAGGGTAATTCCACTTTCTTCCTTTTTTTAAAGCTTTCTCAGCAGCACTGGCATGGTAGCTTTATTGCAAAATCTCCACCTTTCTCATGGAGTTTTCTAACTTTTCAGAGCCTGTTGTGCCACAGGTACTTTACTAAGCTTTCCTGTTAGTACTCAGTTCACTTTTTGCTTTTCTTCCTGCCCGTTTAGAGCTTAATGTCTATGTAAGGGGAAGTGGGGGGAGAAAAGATGAGATTTGTCCTTATACATCATTTATTTTGCAGTAGTACCCGGAGGCCTCCAGTAGGTCAGATTTCTATACAAATAATATAATATTGCTCCACAAAATTTATGACTGAAGGGAATAAAGATGGTAAATGAATAACAGGACACTGAAGAGAATGGGATTTTTTTTAAAAAGTGATTAAAAAAAATAGCTGAGCTGTTCAATGTGGTTTCAGTCAGGAATGATGATCTCAACTTTTGCTTGCCTTGGTGTTGTCACAGAGTTACTTTGTGGGACAGTTTGCACCTCATAATTTCTGAGTTAGGTGCTGGAAATACAATATTGCTTTTAGGGACAATAATACACATTTTATAGCCAATTACCAAATACATTTTTGTTAATGGAATTGTTAAAATTCTTAATGTCTTGTTTTTCCCCCTTCCCTATTTTCTCTGGTAAGAGGTCTCTTTATAGCTTGGCTGGAACATGGTCCTGGGGTTTCAGGGTCTTTATTACCTTTCCCATTGTGCAGATGGCAGGCTGCTGGGGCGCCAAGGCATCCCAGCTTTAATTGGTGAACTGGCCTTTGCTGTGACACCCCACATGCTGCCACACCACAGCTGACCTCAGACCGTACACCAGAACAGTCTCCTTCAGCACAGGGTAGTGCCCAATCACACCGAGCATGGGAGCAGTGATACTCGAGCCTTTTGGTGAAATTTTAATATATCTATTATCTAAAGGTATGAAGTGCCAAAAAACCTCCATACACGACCTAGAAAAACAAATTGGTAAATGTGCTTCTTTCACCCATACTACCTGACTGAATAATTTTCTTAGAGACATTTAAAAAAAAAGGCCTATGAAATTCTACATCCTTCCCCCTTTATATATCAGAGGTCTTTAAAAGTATCTAAGATTTTTTTTTCTTTTTTAATGCCAACAATACATGAGAGAATCCTAGATGTGTGTGACACCTTTTAGAAAGTGTCTTTGTCTTTATCTATCCTTACAGTACCTGTGTGCTAGGGAAGTGTCATGATCCCTATTTTAAAAATGGGAAAAGAAGACACAGAGAGATTTAAAGCTAGATTTTTAAAGGTGTTTTGACTTCTAAAGATGCAGTAAAATGTGCCGTAGGACTTTCAAGAGGGCTTAATTGCATCTTTAGCAGCCTAAAAGCAACTTGGCAGCTTACAAAGTATACCAAGCAGAGACATGAATCTAGGTCTTCTGTGGTTGGGTCTAGTACTTTAACCATTGCATGGCCCTACCAGGGTGGATTGATTTTACAGAATAAGTATGACATTTGCTGTGCTGTTGTTCAGTATTGCTGCTTCAGTAGGACATGGAAGCGCTGAGTCATGGTTGCTGACATTAAGTGAAGAGCAAACCTTTGTCAGTGGTTGAAGCCTAAAGTGTTTTGAACACTGTTTAAGCATATACGTTTTGGAGACAGCATTTATAGAAAGGTTGGAATTTCCCATTCTGTAAGAAGGTATCTCTCAAGGGGGTATTTGCACAACTTAGGCCTGGAGAACAGTGGAAAAGCCCAAACTGGGAAGCTGGCCACACTCCACAGAGGCTATGGAAAGACAAAGTTTTTCCAAAGACAATTCAGAGTACTTGGGCTGGGCTCCTGCCCAGAACTGGCCTCTGAAGAAGTCCATCTCTGCCTGTGCTACCTGAATGGGAAGCTTGAGAAGGTGTCCCAGAAGTGGCAGAGGGGATCTTAGTGGTGTCAGCACCACTCTGTGTGTTCTTTGATGTTTGTTCCTGAGAGGTGAATTTAAATCTCGGTACCTGTGACTGGTCCCAAATTTAGAGCAACGTAGCTGCACAGGGATTCTCATGTCGCTGTGTTGCCAGAAGTGTGATGGTCTCTCAGAGATGGGTGTAGCTTTGGTGGCCTGAGCCCCAGATCCAAAAGCCTTTCAGGAGTTTTCTGGTTTGAAACCAGGATTAAGACATAAAAACCCACAACCAGAGTCACTATGATATTTGTGAGTCAATGGTCCAAGACAAAAGGGAAATTTGTGAGTAAAAAAGTCATTTCCACGTCAACCTTTTAAATGTATTTCCAACTTTCTTTTTTCCTTTAGTTAAAATTTGCAAGCAAGATTTGTATTTTACCAGGGAAGGATGCTTTTCATTTATAAACTATCTGAAGATGATGTTTTGATATGCTGGAGGTTTTTCTCTGAACATTTTGTTCATATTGTTCATATGACTCTTTCCCACAAAAGTTTCTTTTTTACAGTCTGTCTTTTCCGAACAGAGGCAAGAAAGTACCCAGAAAATTCACAGTCAGATCTGTTCCTCCCATACTGGCTGTCGGCTCATCCCCAATACATTCACATAGCAGTTAAGCTTTTCAAATTACTGCATGTATTCGGATACACTTAGTTTCATAAGGAATCTGTTGCTGTAATGCAGGATACATCATTGATGTAAAAGAACAGAAGGGTAAAACTGGCATTACCCATCAGGAAAGCGTTGTTACAAGGCAAAAAATGGGGTCCTGGTTTGTGATTTGATAAGATTCAGCTTTCCTAGGGACTAGGAGCTCAACTCTCAGAAGTCCTTCTCTTACCAGCAAAGGAAGATGACAGATGACAAACCAGTTGAGCTCTATAAAAGCTGCTTTCAGTGACAACTTCTCTCCTGGCCAGAGTGTGCATTTGCAACATGCAGTTTTATTACTGCGTATAGTACTTAATGCAGCCGTATGTAGATCCAGATGTCTTTCATCAATCCTGAACCTGCCTCAGCTGTAACCAAAAAGATGCCATTTTCCATTACTTTCCAATGCTTACACTTCTTGTAGGAAAATGGGAAGAAGCATGTTCAAAAGTATATGTATATCACATGTACATTTTTTTCTTCATGTACTGTGTGCTCTTAAGTTATGTATTATTCATACTGTTTAAAAAAAAATAACTTTACTCAAGAAAAGAAAAGAAACTATTGGTGCCATGCCAGCCATCTCCAGTTTAGCATCCTGTTTTGCAATACAAGCCTGTGGTGTTTCATTGGTGTTTCAGGCTGTGGTTGGCTAATGGAAGTACCAAGCATGGAAATATTACAGGTGCTCAGACTAATTGTAAACCCAGCCTGGCCCCACCTGTCTGTGCTATTGTTCTGTAAACTTGGTTGGTTTCAACTAGTGCATTTGAAGTTGTGACACGATACATGCAGTAGATGTAGTTTTGGTAAACTTGCTGAAGGTTTGTATATACATTACTATAATACTGTATGGTATGTGGTGTGCATATATATGCATGTATGAGTAGGTATGATAGATGTTGATAAAATATAATGACCAGACTGAAAAATACTCTGCGTTAATGTACATGAAATATACCTATAAAAGTATGTGCAGCTGCACGTTCTTTGTGTTATTTACCATTTCCTTACACAGTCTGCATGTACATGTGTGCCACCACATGTCCTCGTGTGTATGTGTAGCTGTGTGTTGTTCTGCTCCCCAGCGTGTAGTTTATATTTTGGAGAGAAATCATCCTCCATCATTCGTCACTGCTGAGCTGCAGTGGGCCAGGCCAGCACATCATTTGTTAACAGCGACAAAGCCGCACTCATAAACGCCGACATGTTACATTAATTTATAGGCACTGAGTGACTTATTAAATGTGACGTGTGAAATATAACAGGGCCCGGTATGGATGATTAGGTTTTGGGCTCTGAATTGTTGACAAGGCAGGGGTAATGAATTGCGGGACACAAGCTAGTATGTTTCCCCCTCATTAGTCAGTATTAGCTGCATTAATAGTAATAATTGGATATATTCATCATTTAAAATGTTTTAATAAATGTTTGGACAGCACCTGATCTAGGCTGTCAAATATTAGACTGGAAGGTTTGTGATGGGAGAAAAATTATGCTGTTCCTTCTGCAGAGATTTATACAGCCTAAGGGGTGCCATTTGCCAGTGTCCTTTAAGAAGCGATGGGTGGAGATAGTTTGGAAAAAGGCGGTACAACAAGAGAGAAACCAGCCTTTCCCACGTCTCAGGGAAACATTCCCATTTTATTCTAGAGACTTCTTGATCCTGAGGTCAGGTCTCCAAGATGGGATCTGAACTGATTATTTCTGGTCAGGTGCCAACCTCAGATTATTACTTCACTAAAGGCATGTGTGTTTCCATCTGAATTTCTGTTTTGCTCTTTTACAACTGCAGACTGAGTGTTGCCCAGAGCTCAGGAACTTTCCAATTTGGGGTTTTGGCTTGGAGTCATCAGTACTTTGAACTATTAGCATATTTAAAATTCCAAAATTTTTTCTGCCTGGACATCTTAAAGGCATGATTTTTTATGGGATGAAGGCAAGACATTTTTGTGGTTGTTCTGCCAGCTCCACTTTGATTTTTGGTTTCTGTATCTCAAACATATTGTTGCCTACAATTAAATACAAAGATTTCTCTGAAGAAAAAAAAATTAAATTTTTGATACATAATTTTGTGATCTTTAGAAGTGGAATTTAAAAAAATAATCTAAAACTCTTACCAAGGAATGCAGACTGTATTTGTGTCTTGCTTTAAAAGGGATGTGTAGGGGAACACTAGAATGTCCTTCTAAATGACTGGATAGAGATCAAGAAGACCACATCCACTTGCAAAAAAATTATATCAGTTCAAAACACGTCATTTGGCTGTAACCTGCTATGTAATGAAATCCATTTTTAAAAAGCAACCAGAATATACAAAAGCAAAAGCACATGGAGTTATTGGCACTGCATCACTTGACTGACAATTTTTATTTTAAAAGCAGAGTCCTCTAAGGAAAAGCCTCACTACTGTGGGAAGCAGTGTTTGGTGACTCAGTAGGAGGTATGCTTCCCTTTTAGATGCTACCAAAGAGGTGTCACACTAGGGAGTACTGCATTGCTGGAGGTGCTGTCTTTCAGGAGAGACACAAAGTCAAGTGTCTGGCCACCTGTAGTCATAACAAGTCCCAAGACACTTAGAGCAAGGATGAAAGTTTTCTCCTCAGTGTCCTTGCTAGTTCCAGCTAGCTGCTTGTACTGAGCATCAGGAATCTTTTAGATGAAGGGATCTTCATGCTCTCCTAAATACAGTCAGCCAAACCTGCCTTTTTATGTCCATGAACTTACTCTGTGCAAAAACTTGGTGGAGGACTCAGAAGGCACCAAGGCTAAATCCAGCTGTAGACCAGTAACACAACAGCTCCAGGATGGCAGAAAAAATTCTTTGCAGAGGCAGGAACAGTGCGATCAGTTTGTACTTGTCATAGTTATTCTGCACGGTGGAAGAAAACTTTGAGGGTAGAAACTTGGTCATTCAGTTGTCATCAGAATGATTCATATTTCTAGTCTTGGAGTAATGTTATTTCATTTAATAGATATCAAAATCACATATAACTTATTTAGATAATGTACATTTAATTGTATTTTCCTCTTTATTTTAAATCAAACCCTGGATATTATTTTGTCAGGGTTGTCTGTTAGTTGATGATTATTATTGACAAGTTGATGTGAAGGTACTTCAGCATGTTGTCTAACACATGTCTGCTGATAATTTTGTCATTGGCACTGCACAGTATTTCTTCAAACCCCTTAATTTTTATTTGGAAATTAAGCAGGGATTTAAAACTCAATATTGTATGCTCAGCAAATGAGGTTCATCAAGCCTTTGGGCATATGGCTGTGTTTTTATTTCGTGTAATAGCTAACTCTGGGCCTGGAGTCTCGGCTCAGCAGAGAAGATGAAAACTCATGTTTTCTCTAGGTTTATATTAATATCTCTGAGACCAGACCCTGATCTTGTCCTCTAGGTTCACACTGCTTAGCCAATCATCTTAAAGGACTTCAGCCTTTTCATTATTGATGTGTATTTATTATAGAAAGAATAATGTGTTTCAGCATTTAAGTTAATTATTATGCAATTAAGTCTTTAGTGGAACTTTGTCCGAGCTATGAATTGAGTGAAAAAAGAATGATCAATATTCAATACTTATGTAGAGTTCTTGATGATTTTAAGCTACTGTCTAGTTAGAAAGATTTTGGCTGAGATCTGTTAGTTATATTTATATTAATGAGGAATTTTTTTATTTTCCAGGGAGGTGCTAGAGGGGGGCAGCTGTAAGATTTTGCTGATCCTCTTTTCTTTTTGACAGTTGCCAGCACAATTTCTCTCCAAAGAAGAGCAATAGAAAATAAAATAGAGTTAAAGTGTAAAAGGTTTTTAAGTTGCAAACACTTCCTTGTCTGTTGAATTAATTGTGACTTTCATTGGTGTGATGTAGAGGAACGAGAACTTGAACCTTTCTGACCTGACCGTCTGGCAAGGTTACTTAACTGCTCATCGTAAACCTTTTTTTCCATCACTGATGTTGCTCTCACTCCTCTACAGTGATAAAGACAAATAATAATTATATAGTACTTCTATAGGACTTTGTAAACCCTCATGCTCTGTATTTTGTGGATATCACAGGTATCATTTCTGCTTTCATGAAGAAAGGCGTGTTGGTGACACAGCCAGAAATACAGGAGCAATCCCTATTTCTGACTGTGTTTTAACACCCATGGAAGATGTCTATAGCTGCTAACAGAGGTCGCCTCTTTCTGAAGATAGTAGTGCACATGGTTCCCTGCTCCCTTGTGGAGGGTATCAGAGGCTGTGCCTCTGACCTTACAATGTCTTTGGTTCATTGAACTCTAAGCTAAATATGCTGTTTCTCATAAGTCCAACCAACAAGTACACAGTGGCATGCACGTAATATATTTTATTTCTGCCAACTCATGTCCTTACCTCACTCCAGTTATAACTTATCAGCAGCATCCTGATCTGAATTCTGCTACAGTCTGGGGACATTTGGTTAACCCCCTTGTTAGCTGCATCACCTTCCTGGATGGGTGCGAAAGAGAACTTTGTAGCTACGGGCTATGATGCCTTTTTCTCATCTCTGACACAAAAGGGCATCAGCAAAAGTATTTTTCCTACATATTCAAGGCCCATTGTTTTAAGAAAAACTCTGAAGTACTTAATCTGCAGAGGTCATTATTTCTAGGATTAATTAAGCTCTTTCATTATCATGTTAAAGGTAGTGCACACATGTAATATTTATTGACGACATCTCCGGCATTACATATAGTGTGATCCTCTTCACCATCATATCAAGAACTCTCTTTCCCCCTTTCTTTTTTGGTCTTTCCCTTCTGCGGTGGCTTACAATGAATTTTACAGGGTCTGGGTTGCTTGCCCATACACACACGCAAAAATTCCACAGCACTTTATACCTAGAGCCAGTTCAGGATCCCCTTCAAACACCCCTGGAATATCTTCTCTTGATGAACCACCACATGCACAGCTCAAACAAAGTGCCTCCGCCTTTCCACAAAACAGCTCTTTGCTTCCTTCCAGCACTCAAAATAGCAACCCTACTCCGGATCTTGTCCTCATTGCCAGAGCTCCCTGCTGCAAAGGAAGTCAGGGCTTTATTCTCTTAAATATAGTGAAACAATGGGAACCCCTGGATGGAATGTCCAGCTTGTGGGCAGGAGCTGAAGGCAGCACTTGACTTTCTTCCACAGCATTTTTGTGCTCTTTTCTTGTATAGATACAAATATACATTTGCATATATTAATTTTTTTCTGGGCAGCCAATTCTAGACTCACCCTTACTAGTTTCTTTAAAAGACTCCTTTTAATCATTGCTGGTTTATTTTTTCCAAGGGAAACAAAGAGTTATTACAGAAAGTAAAATCATATCTCCCAGCAGAATCTCTGTCACATTGTCCTTTGACACTAACCCTAACTCAGTTCCCAGTTTAGTTTTGTTTTTATTTATTAAAAGTTAGCTGTAATAACTTAATAACTTAAAGTTATGGGTATTTTCCCCCTGCAAAAGGTCCTTCACTGCTGCTGTTTTACTTGAAGTGAACACTTAATTTTCTTTTTGAAGCGTAAGTTGTGTTAGGAGGGTATTAAATGAATCTTTCACCATATTGACACTTTCCAAATAGTTCTCTGTAATTACTCATATGGGTCGGGTGAGGTAAGTTCCACTCATCTTTGTATCAGGACTGTGTGAGCAGGAGATTTACAGTGACATTTCTAAGATGTCTATCACTATTGCAGTTCTGCAGAGGATTTAGTGATGCAAAAGCTGAGACTGGGGTGTCATCCCAGCAGTAAATCCTGCAGTCTTCCAATGTCTGTCTTGCTGGTGATGATCCCGAGGCAGTGGAGCAGCTGTAGCTGGGAGCCCCGGAGTTTGAACAGTCAGCATCTCGTGGACACAATTCAGCACATATGCTGAGTTTCTGTTACATTTCTCTGGGGCTGGAAACTCCTTGGATTGTGTATTTTTAATGATTTTGAGACATGAATGAACTCAATAATCACTTTCTTAATTTCTTATGTGCTTCTGATTCATTATCGGCATATACTATGGGTTATCGTAAATAAGAGATCTAACAGCATCTTTCTTTGTTGTTTCTCTCTTCAGGCCATCAATCCTGCACATTAATCTGGTCAAAAATAATTTCCATGTCAGTCTTGAGCAGACCTCCTGGCTTTTTTTAACATTAATCATCTTCCACTTAAAAGAAAAAAGAAAAAAAATTAAAAAAAAAATCTTGAGAACAAACTGGAGCAGGTTCTGAGCCAGGTCTCGGGAGGGAACACCATTGTAACATAACATCTACACCTAGTGTAACCATTCAAGGACACATCTGTTCAAATGGGTGCTGAGCAGGACTCCACCTCTATTTGTGCAGAAACTTTTCTCAGTGCTTTAGAGGCTCAGACTCTGGCCAGAAGGTATAGCGTGCACATGTATCCTTGACACAGCCTGACCCTCTGGGTTTTGCAGGTTCAGATGATAGCACTGGTGCATCAATGTTATTTAAGGATATTATTAGTGTTGGGTTATTTGTAGAATCTTAATTCTATGTGCAGGCAGATTGCACGCAATTTTGCACACTGGTGATTTACATGTGCCTGATCCTGGCAAAGGTGGGAATTATGTTTCCTACACGTGAAGTATTTACCATGTGAAGCTTTATAACTTTCTCAGTAAGCTGATGAAAGAAATATGTCATCAGCACCCTGAGCTCAAGGTGACAAGTTTTAGGGTCCCATGCCTGCAATGAAACAAACGGCTTCAGATGGCTGGATTAACACTGCTCACCGACACACTGTGACTTCGATACTGCTGATGCTTTTTGGTAACCATGCTAAAGTTACAGTAGTTTACCTTGAGGTAGCAGGCAACTGAATACTGAGATCATGTTACAATAACAGTAATGCTGTTATCTGTCACCACTTACACTGAACAGAGGCTCTTTTAGCAAAAGTATGGCTCTGGGAGGGCTGCTAATTCAATGGCATTGTGTGAACTATGACAGACCACAGAGCTGGTTTGTATTTTTTTCCAGTGACTGAAGTCTAGCATCTTCAGTAAAAATTAAAACTCGGTAGCCCACTTTTATATTCTAGTATTTGAGGGGTGAAACAGGAGTGAAATGGGGAAAGGGTGAAGGGAAAAGCAGTTAAACTGAAACGAATTGCTCAAATATTGTTTGGCTTTTTTTTACTAAATAGATGAGGATAAATTCTATTGGTTATGTGACTGTGCTCACTTGATAATAAAGCACTCTAATGCTGGAAAGCCTGTCACAATTCCAACTAAAGCAGTGGCCCACTGGCTCACAAAGAACAACCTGTGACTTGAAGCATGCAAAGAAAGGCAGAGCTGAGAGGCTTCTGTGCTCTGTGAGCTACCGACCAGAGCTGTGCGTGGGGCATGGCGTGGGGCTCGCTGCTTATCTCGCAGTGCTGCTGGTCTCAACAGAGTGTAAAGGATGTGTGTGTGTTCACTTATCTTGCATCTAGCTGTCATAAACCAAATACACTCTGTGTACTCTGTACACAGATGGCATAAACTCCTTCCAACTTCTTTTTGTGATAGGAAGGGAGCTGCAGATCAAATTTAATAAAATTTTTAGATAATGGAGCTGGACACAAGTAAGGAGATATAAGAAAATACAGATTTTCACTAGTTTAAGAAAAAAAATATTAAAAAGTTAGACCTGGGGCAAAATTAAATTGTAGAAAACTGAGTACTGAAACCCACCTCGGGACTATTTTTAATTCTGTTTTGTGGTGTGGTTTTTTGGTGGTGGTATCTCTTTCTTTTCTTATTAAAAGTCTGGGAGAAGAAACCAAAACAGTTTCTCTGGGATTTTAACTCACTCATGGGATAAAATGCCAAACGCACTTTCCCAAACTACTCTAAATTTTTCTGATGCATTATAACTCAGTATCAGAGAGCCAGAGAAGCCCAGAAGATTCAAGATGAAAAATTGATATGCTGTGCTTCACTGTGCAGAACACACAGACCTGAGGAAAAGTGACTGGGAACACTTGCTGAAGCAAGCAATGAGTAATTTAAGCTGTTTTGTGCAATCCTACCTTCTGATTTGGTGATTAATTGGGTGCCTCCTCAGCTGTTTCCTATGCCAAGCTGTATATTTACTGTATTGATAACAACAAACCCTGGCAATGGTGGCTCCAGGAGTCAGAGCAGGTTCACAAAAATAATGTGGACTATTCTGCTTTTATTATTATGGCATTGCCTGAAGCATCTCAATCAATAGGCTTGGACTGCTTGAGACTTATTCTCCATGTCACATTGCCTTTCTTGGCAATAAATAATTTTCCAGGCTTTGGCTTTTGTTTTGTTTTGTTTTTAACCCAATGACTTGTTTAGCATCCTGTAACTGTACAATACAGGTCTGATTTCTGCTTCCATTTTAAATCAATGAGAACACTGAATCCAGAGAAATCAGATTTGGGACTTTTTTTTCTTAATTGGGGTGTTTGACAACTCAAGAAGGTTATGTTTAAAAGAGGGTTAGATGGCTATATCTAGTGTTTAATTTCTCTTCTGCAGAATAAATTTCCTGTTGTAAAAATGCCACAAAAGGTAGCTACTGCTGTTTATTGACTAAAGAGCCAAGTAAAATCCAGCTGTGAACATGTGGGTAATAGGAGGTTTTCCCCGTGCCTATGTTTGACTTCCATGCACAGCTTCATGATGGTAAATATCAGTGTAAGTCTCAATTTTTCTTTTGTGAATAGAGTACCTGACATGACTACTTAGTTGTATGTTAGAAGGTCTGCGAGGAAAAAAAAAACCAACAAAGCAACCAAAACTAAAACATTGCAACAGTAGACTTGTTAGTAAATGGGAATCTTCATACCTTAAATGCTAAGCTCAGAATTTCTGTCGTGTAGGAAATTCCATTATTTTGACAATTTTGCTCTGGCAAATTGAAATAAAAAAGTGCTCCCTTCAAGTAAAGTTTAATACTGCTGGAAAATCACAGAAAATATTGTTTAAAAAAAGAGCTTTATTTCAGCTTAATTTTTTAAAAGTTGGGAATTTTCCATTGTAAAATAGAAGTTTTGATTAGAAGAGTCAACTTGAAAGGGAAAAAAACTAGCTTTGTCCTTCTGAAATTTCTAAAGGAACATTTCCACATTTTGAGTATTTACTTTTCCAAATGCAATTGCACTAAACAATGCATTTTTTCTATATTTTCATTTTAGTGGCAAATTACTAACTAGATCTAGTTACCAGTATGTGCAGCATGAGTTACCAGAAGTTAGTGATAGAGAAAGAGAGAAGTGTGTGAAAAGTGTGTAGATACCCCTGAAGAAGCAAATGAAATGGCTGAAATGTGTGCACTGTCTGCCTCTTGGTGACCTGTGGACTCAGCCCTATAGTGGCTTCAGCACTTCTTGATATGCCAAGTTTTCACCAGAAGATACTCACACAGTTTGAGACAACTGTATTTGTAGTATCACATCACCAGCATCCTCTGTGCTGGGAGGACAACCAGAGAAAGGAGACAAGCTGATAGCAGAGCTGGCTCTGTAAGGTACTGAAGTATGTGAGTAGTACCTTTGTTTCCATCAGTACTGCTTGTGTATTTAAATTTATGCACATATTTAGTACTCTGCTGAATTGGTATGTCATACAGAATGGGCATGCAATCCTTTTATCTGATGGATGGTTGCTAATTATTGCCCTGGACCATGTATTTTGGTTTTACTAATTTTGCAAACCCGCATATACTTACTGCTGTGTTTCATCCAGGAGTCTAAAGTTGCCCTCTTCTACCAAATGTGTTTATACCTCAGAAAAGGTGCATTTTGTCAATTTTTCTTGCCCTAGCCAGGTTTAAGTTGTATAACCGGCACTCACTTTCTGGATAGCCACTGGGCTGGCTGACCTTGGCAGCATGACAGCTGTCGTATTTTCACATGGATGAACTTTTCTTGAACAACTTCTCCAATGTATTGGGAACAAACAAGCTTTTCTTCAGCATCAGGAATGCAGCAGGTCTTCTTTCCAACTATTTTTTTTCTCCTTCCACAGACATATTTATTGTGGCAATGGCAAGAAAATTCTACTGCTATGCCTTCATGTTTGAGTTCCTTTAAATTTCCTTCAGGGGAGTGACAGAAGAGCCAACCTAGATCATGTCAGGGTTTGCTTTCTTTAACTCTTCGTTTATTTTTAATAAACATGGGTATTAATTTGTAGTGGCAAGAAAAGTAGGAGGGCAAAATCTTTTTACGTCTTTATTGCTAGTATTTCCATTTCTGCTGTGTATTTATTTAATTTAAATCACTGTGGTAGTTAGCAGTGACAAAGAGCAGGATGCTGTTGGGGAGGGTATTGCACAAACCCAAAGGGTTTGCAGTGTAATGGACAAGACAGCCAGTGATTAATGGCAGGGAGTATTTTATACAAGTGGAGTGACCTCCAGCTGGTAGTGTGCTCACTAAACCCTTCAGCTAAACAAGGGGAATCAGAGGATGGAAAAGGCAGGAGTAAGGAAGGAGCCAATGTCAGGAGTTAGGAGTAGCAGCATAGGAAGGTGGTGGAGGCAACCAAGGAGCTCAGACCGGGCTGGGTAAGAGTGTCTCACTAGCAGAGAGCAGAGGGTAATGGTGAGAGCACAGTCTTGCTGACACCAAAACCTTTTGGGGAAGGCAGGAGTTTTGTTAGAAAAAGATCTTCATCTCCAGAATGGAATTTTCTATCAATTTGTGAGAAAAGGAGAGAACACTCCCAGAAGAGCCAATAACCCATTTGTTAGAGCTTCTGTGTGGCAGACAGAAGTTCCTTTTAATTCGAGGCCTGATTCAGACTGGAGGTTTGTATTTAACTGAAGTTTGTATTTCTGCATTGGTCCCTGCACTTACTTAGAGCTTTGTAGTAGTACAGTGCCATGGCATGGAATAACTGCTCAGCAAATCACTCCTTCAGTAGTTTTTGCAGCCTGCATGGAGCTGCATCATAACACACCTAAATGTAATCCAAAATTAACAGGTTTTCTACAAAACTGCACTCCTATACCCTCCAACCAGGTCTCTGGGGGATAAGGGGTGAAGCAGAAAGTCCTTTGATTTAATAGCAACATAAGTCAGTAAATCCAAGTGCTTTGTAAAAGTTTGCATGCTTCTGGATCTGAGCTGACTCGCATGGAGCTGGCTTGTGTTTTTCTGCTCCATATGCATAAATGCTCTTCACACCAGGGAAGTAGTAGTCAAGAAGGGAGTCAGAAAATATGTTCTGTTTCATTCATGCAAAACCCAAAACCTTCAATGGTAGCTGTAAGTATAATTGATGACTGAGTCTTGCATGGCAGAAGCACTTGTGTTCAGAATCACGTAAGTTTGGAGAGAGAAAGCTGAAGATTTTATTGACAATTCTGTGTTTTGCATATTTTTTTCATCTTGGGAATGAATTTCAGCCCCCAGTGGTTAGTATTAGTGCTATATATCCTCTGTGGTTAGTATTAATGCTATACAGCCCTGCCAAATGCAGAAAAAGTTAGAACTGAAAAAAACAACCTACTGTGATGAAGTTAGATGCAAGCAAATGGGGATGGAGGTTTATGCTTACAAAAATCTCAGCTCTGTTGGCACTTGTCCTGAACCAGTCCTGTCAATCTAAATCTGAAATATTTGCAGAGTGAAGTGTTGCTAATGAGCAAGGCTGGCAGGGCTGGACTCGAGGTGAAGAAGGCACGTGAACAAGTGGTTTAAAGCAGGAACTGAGAGATGGGGCTGAACCCCGTGAATCAAAGTGCTCCACTCTACCCTCGTCTTGATCTGTTCGTATCCGCCCTCCTGCCGAAGCGGGGGGAGACCGTCAGCCAGCGTGTGCCGTGCCAGCTCGGGAGCCGCTTGGCTCTTGCCTAGATGAGTGTGGGATGCTTTTGTGTAACCAGGGGACTCCAGCTCTGATGTGTTCCAAAACAAAGTGCAGCCTATAGTTTGTTTTGTCTTTCAGTGGAATAAAAATACGGTGCTTGGCAGAATGTGTTCTGTAAACTGGCGACTTTTTACTTAAAATACGGTGAGCAAAATTGACTGCATAAGCACGGGGTCTTGAAAGTTCCTCTGAAAAGACTGTCATTTTTTAAAGTTAATTATTTCTGGAGTTGATTTAATTCAAAGGAAGTTTTGTTTGCTTGCCTACTTGCCTGAGGTTTTTTGGTGGGTTTTAATAGATAAGCTTCGTTTCTTATGCAGTTTATTTTGGTGAAACTTCTGTAAAATTTGGAGGAGATAGCACAGTGCAAATGGAGTTAGACTTTGAAACTTTGGGTTAGAGTTTGCAGACTCCAAAAGCCAACTCTTCTATTTCATAGGGATTTTCCAAGTCTTTGAGCTGGCGTGAGCTCATACTTTGTAAGGGAAGGGGAGGCCTAGTGTTTCTCCAGAGAAATTCACAAAGAGCTTTCCATCTCTCCTGGGGCCTTTGAGTCAACCCACCAACCCCCATTGCCCAGTGCTCATGTGTGCTGTGCAAAGCCAGACTGGGAAGGCACTTGCCACATTTACATGGCTGATGCTGCCTTTCAGCACAGATATTTTTAAGTATTCCATGTTGCAGCTCCCTTTGGGGCCAAGGTGTTGCTCTGGGGCTGCAGCAGACCGGGCTGGCAGCTGCTGGGCTCGGCACTTGGCAAAACCGCCAAAAATCCACCGGCAAACCTGGGGCAGTGCCGGCTTCTCCTCAAAGAGTGAGTTGCTCTGAGAGGTTTTGCCACATAAGGCCCTGTTCGAGGCTGTAGGCACCAGCTGACAGGGTTGTCTTTGCCTCCCAACAGATGGCCAGGCTTTTTATTTCAGCAAGCAATCTTGCATGGAGGGGTGGTCTCTGGATCCTGCCAGCATTTCTCATGACAGGGCCAGCTTAGGGCAAGAGGGATCTGATGTCCGTGCCCTTCATAGCTCATGAGCTAAATGATGAGCTGTTGACAGGAAACCCATCATCTGAAGTGTAAGATCCTGAACTCTCCCCGCTTTTCGTTTTTCTTTGGCGGAATTAATGCCCTATTTGCTTGTCTCTCAAAATCCATTCTGGCATGAGTACAAACCCTCGCCTGGTGGCAAGCAGTTGTCTGGATTTGAGATGCCAAGATTTGTGCTGACAGCTTCTTCTACACAATCTGAGTCAGGCTGTCACAGCTGGCCATTAGAGGCTTAAAAAGACACACGCATGTACAACAAATAACACTAACTATTGAATATCAGAACCTGCTTGATGAGAAAACGTAATGGCTGACGCTGCTCTTTATTTTAATGTAAACAAACACAGTGTCTCCAAAGCCCTGTTCAAGTGTGGTGGCTGTTTATTTTATGGTGATTTCTTGCTCTTATTTAGGAGCACAGGCCTAGAAGGGACTTCCAGGGTCAGGAGATCCAGTCCTTGGTAATCCCAAGCATCACATTTTATAATCCTCCTCATTACCGTTTGTTTTTTTTAATGAAAACTGTCCCTTGTAGTTTCAGTTTGTCCTTGCAGCCATTTGCCTAGGATGATTTTCTTAGCATGAGGAAGAAGCACCAAAACTTCCCTTGTTCAGGGGCAGCATCACAACTAGAGCAGGGCAAAGAATGCTGGTCATCAAAAAGGGATTTTCTGAAGCTGTTTACCCTGCAGTTTTGCCTTTCTTAGTGGCAGTGTGTGCAAATTCTGCTGACCTAGCATTCTGTTTGGGTGCTAAAAGACAGATGCTTGCAAAAGTTAACCTTCTGATTCAAAGTAAAACAGGATCAAATAATTCCTTGCCCCACTTCTGTATGTGGAAACAGGTCAGATTGGCTTCTGCTTAGTCAAATGATGGCTATTGCAAGTGTAATGCTGCTCAGTTTGGTTGTGCTAGGTTTTAAATTTGCTATAGGATTAAATTTTGCATGGCTGATCTTTAGTAGACCTTATTTTATAGTTTATTTTGGACAAAAGGTTGATAAACTTTGGCTCTTGGGAAGGAAGCCTGGAATCTGAGACCCACTATTATTCATTGACTTGTCTTTATGAGTTTACAGTCCACTGGTGCATAACACTGAAGGAAATATTTTCGGCGAAATGTTTGCTTTTTTCTTTGGCTTTGTAAAATGCTATGTCTTTTCTTAGAGATATATGTCAGGGTCATATAGCTACTTCAGTGAACTGTGTATGGTCAGGAAATAGACTGCGTTGAAAATATTTCATTTTTCCGTGAAGTC
Organism: Brachypteracias leptosomus; assembly: GCA_013401335.1. Lineage (NCBI taxonomy): Eukaryota > Metazoa > Chordata > Aves > Coraciiformes > Brachypteraciidae > Brachypteracias > Brachypteracias leptosomus. The sequence continues at coordinate 824,508 of VYZX01021996.1, read as the reverse complement.
AGTCTTTTAACAATGACTTCTCCCCTTCTCTTCTCAGGATTTTGGTGTCCCACTAAATATTTGAGCATTAATTTTATGCACAAACTGGGTTTAGTTTTTTTATTAAATTAAAATTTGCACATGACAACAAACTTGTAAAACAAAACCCCATTTATACATAAGGGAATTTTCTTGGCTGGCATTTTTCTGTCCTTTTTTGCTGTGCTGAAGTATGTCTCTTACTTCCTTGCTATTGTGGATGGCACAATGAGGCTGGCCATTTAGCGTGATAGAGGGACTGCCTCTGCAAACCTTAACAGCTCTGACACAATAGATCTAATAATTTAATGCTTAAATGTTTTTGATGTACTTACACATTTTGCTGGGTTGGGGCCCATGCAAGTTCTGCTCCCTCTTTGGATGGTCAGTAGGATGATTTGTCTGAGTTGGGAATGCTAATGTAAATAAGGCTTTGTTGGACCAAATGTGCAGATGTTAAATAGTACAACTGTTTATAAGATGTTAATGTCTGTTTCTCTCTCTCCACAGGTTCTTCTTGAAATTTTTCCTCAAATGTAACCAAAATTGCCTAAAAAATGCAGGAAACCCTCGAGACATGCGTCGATTCCAGGTCAGTTGGACACGCTTCCTCCTTTAAAAATCAGCAGCTGTTAGGGACAGAAGTAGTTTGACCCAAACTAACCTAGTAATTCACTGGAAGATACTAAAAACGTAAGGTCACAGAATATTGCCTGAGGACTGCTTGCCGCAGCAGAATTGGCAGGAAGTAGTTGGGTTTTCTTGCTCTGGACAAGAGAACTGCTGAAGATAATGTCATCTTCATGGGAAGTGAAAGTATGAAAAAGAAAAATCAAAATGACCTCACTGTTGTTTTAGGTTATGGGTCTACCCTGCTCTGAAATACTCTCTTCTGCCTGGGGAACTACTAGCCTTAATGTAAACATTAAGTGAGCACTATGTTTACTGGGGAAGGGCAGAAGAGGGTATGAGAGCAATTAGTACAATTAGGCTTGTGACTTTACTTCAGGAGCATTAAAGACTCATAAAGGTGCGTGAGTGGGATGAAGGTACGTCCCGTTAGTCTGCAGTTCATAAAAAATTACCATTGACTGTATCTTTCTTGAGTTGTTTTGGGCTCATATTTCCCTGCTGTTGCAGCATGTGGCAGTGGTGCTTGAGAACCATAGTATCAATGAAGTTTCAGATGGCCAAGGACATTTTTTTATGCTACACCTATGTCCATGACTATTTTTGTATAGCACTGTCTCTTGGGCAGTCTGCACTTGCCTTCCCCAGTGCTGGCAGCAGAGTGGTGTGGTGGCAGTGCTGAGAAATAGTTGCTCCAGCCCCTTAATTGAAGATGTATTCCTTTGACTGTGCCAATAATGCTTTACCTGAATATGTGCTGAATAAAAATATGGGGTAGAGAGTGAAGGGACCTTCTCTTTTGATGGGAGGAGTGTATATGGCCCAGGGAGAAATTATGATCGAGTCTTTCAGTGGGAATTTTGCCTCTGAGTTCTGAGGAAGAAATAGGAGATTTGTCCCATAGACTACATGGATCTCTGGAGGAAGACTCCAAAAGACGACTGCTTTCTATGGTAGCTCAAGACCTTGTTTCCTCTTTTCCAGCACTGTTACACTCAAATAAAATATTATTTATACGTAGAACATGTCTTTTGTTGAACTGCTTAATGCAACAACGGTGGAAGGCAGAAGGGTGTTTTTTGCCCCTCAGCATAAAGTACAGAAGTGAGGAGATGTGGCCACAGGGATTCAATTAATCAGTATAAGAGCTAGCATTAGCGTGGCAGAGCCCTCGGCTTCTCACCCCACACTTCTCCCTCTGTCACGTTTCTCCCGTGATTTGAGAGGGCATTAACACTGAAGGAGAAAGTGGAAAAAGGACTCTCACCAGCATAGGGGTTTAGGCCAAGCAATCACCCCTGGGGCCTGTCAGAGCTTGCTTCTCAACATGTACACTCTGCTGGGTCTGTGCTCGGCCAGGCTCGAGGCTGATTTTCATATGGTAATGCCTTTGCGTGTTCTCTCAGAACAGCAATCAGGAGCCTGTGTCGGCGAGTAGGTAGGACATTGGAAAGGTTGTTGATCTCTTGACTTGTAAAGACATTCTGTCATACAAACCCAGCTTCACAGCAGTTGAGCTTTCCATGTGTAAACAGAGACTGCTTAATTACACAGGTCATGTCAATTAGTGTGACCTTAGCATTTTCAAGAAATTAATCACTTTCAGCCAAGCGAACCACTCATACTATAATACAGGGTGGTATTGAAGCTTGCAGCATTCTGTTAAGTGCCCAGGCTTATTGTTTTATAATAGCTGCTTTTGTTTCTTTTCTGTTCTTTTTTTTTCTTTAATTTTGAACTTGTTGCTCCTTTAGCAATAGACTTTTTAGGACAGCCAGACTTTCCAGAGTCCAGGCTTTATTTATCGTCTCCAGGGGTGAAAAGGACCAAGCATACACATAGTATCTCAATGATATGATGCACCCAGATATTTGAGACGATATTGTGTAGGAACCAAGTGAAATCTTGGCCCCTGTGAAATCAGTGGAGAGTTTGCTATCAGCTGCCTTTGAAATATTGCTTCTGGTGTAGCAATATTTGTACTGGTTGAAATATTACAAGGTGTCTAACAGTCATGTCAAAGTTCTGGTTAAAAACTATGAAAGTATTTCCAGATACTTTTAAAATAGTAGCATACTCTTTTTACACAAAAAAAATTTGAGACTTTCCCTTCCTTTACTCCATTCTCCTATCTATGCTGGACTATTAAGTTGCCCATAGATTTGTCCTGTCTTTTGGCCACAGTCTCTCATTCACCAGTCCCCAAAAGTTGCCAGGAGTTACTAGAATACAGATTATGATTTTAGTGGAGAAGTGGTGAGGGGCCAGGGACATGAGTCTTGCACTACCTAAGGACCGGCCCTGCAGTAGATTTCCTTCCTTAGTAGTTTTTTTGGTTTGTTTTGTTTTTTCCTGCAGCAGGGAATTGTCTAATTATCATATAGTATAAAAGAGTTTAAGACAGTGCAGGGAAGAGGCAGAGTATGTGTTGATTCAGGTGGCCTGTGTGTGAAACTTCATTCAGACTCACATACAGAAATGAACTAGGAAGTTTTATCCTGAACTTTGTGTGCAAATGTAATGACGTGGTAAGCCCAGCATAAAAGCTGCCGTGGGCCTGGGAGGAAATACATTTCTCTGCATGTCTGAGATGTCCAGGCATGTGACAACTAGAACAGTGTCAAGTGCCAGCAAAAGTGTGTGCTGGAGCAGTGCTGTGTTAGTTGTGTCTCTATTAACAGGAGACAGTCAGAGAGGAGAAGTCAAGTACTATGAAGGGACTCAAAATAGCTGAGTGTTCAACTGTGCTACGGACTCCTGCTTGTCCTTGAGAAAATAATTTCATCTCCATTTCATCAGCCCAATTGTGCAAAATATTTGTTTATTTCATGTATTGTCACCTTTGTTCAGCCTTGCCTTTTTATTCCAGAAACCCCATGGAGTAGATGCTCAGTCTGGTTTTGCATTCTCCATCACAATAAGTCATCAGTCTTGGTGGGATGGACTATAGTGCCCCAAATGAGTGGTGATAATAGTAATACTAAGTAGATGGTATCATGGGTGAACTCTGCCCAGATTTTCTTTTTCAGCAGTAAAAACTCATTCATACAATCTAAACAGTTTTGTGTGCTGTTGTATGTAATGAAACCCAGGTGCCTTGTTATCTTGTTGTTCTTGCTTTAGTACAACTGCTTGCTAACTGACATATGTTAAGTTTTAATTTAGAAGAAACTTTTCAGACTGAGTCACTGCATAAAACCCCAAACATTCATTTATTATGAAAACCTTGAAAATCACTTAGAAATTGCCATGCTGTTTGATTCTGTTACCACAACCTCTTCCTCAGCCTAGGCTGCTGGTTTGCCACCATGGGACGCTGCCACTCATGTTTGAATTGAAGCCACTTGTGTCTTATTGCAAATTTGCATAAGAGACAGAGATGATGCTTCATGAATCCCAGATAATGGAATTTGGACATGCAAGGCTCCATCCCCAGAGAAAGGAAAGGCTAAAAAAAAAAGGCTGAAAACCAGCAGTGAGAGCTGTGGCCCAGTTCAACAAGGTAATTAAGTGCCTGGCCTGTCCTTGAGCACATGAGCAAAATTACTGGATGTATTGTACTTATGTGCTTGAAGATGGGCACCTTTTTAAGTGTCTTGTTAAATAGAGAGTGATTTTTTGTTACTAGAAAAAAGTCAACATATTGTAGGAAGAGGTCACCAAGAGGTGATGAAAATAAAGATATTGCTCAAGCGATTTCTGCATAGCTTTCAGAAGAGCAGCAAACACTGGAGTTACAGGTTTTACACTAATGACACACTCCAAACCTGGAAATCATCTTAATCAGATTTTCTCTGCCTTTGCCAGTGCATGTTGGGGACCTTGCAAAAATATCAGATCCCTCACCATACATGGGAGAAAATTGAAAGCACAAGGAACATGCTATGTCTTAATCAGTTAGCAAAGCTTAATGGGCTGTGGTTAAAAATGAGGAGTCATGCAATGCTTAATTTTGATATATTAGGTGAGGTACTATAACAAATAAACAGACCAAGTGCTAAACGTGGATAAATAGCTTGATCTCTAGGCTCCTGGTCTCTGAATCCTTTTTTTTTTTNTTTTTTTTTTTTTTTTTAGACTAAGCTCCAAAGTATTCCCAAACAGTACTATTTAATGACCAGCAGAATAATTCACAGAGACATAAGTTGATAGTGCCAACTTCATTGAAGAAAGTTGTAAACCGATGTGTTTCTTTCATGCCTCTGTCTCCCCTAGTGTTGATACAGGATTTAAATTCAAAATCTATGAAGGGCTAAAGCTTAAAGCTCAAAATCATTTTCCATGTTTGCCTGTCCCAAATTAAAACTGGTTTTTGTTGACAAAATTTGGAAAGGTTTGAGATTTGGCAGGCCTGGTCGTCCCTGTGCTTACATTAATGTGTCAGCACCTCATTAATCATTTATTAAACTGTAGTGTGCCTTTTCCTTTTGCTATGGGCTGTGTTTTAGGATGCCTCAGTGCCCATTCCACATACACTTTGGCTCTCCCCTCCCCCTAATTTTATGATTTCTCCACAAATTAGTTTTAGCATGTGCTTTAACTTGAACATATCCCAGTCATTTCAAAATGAGGAGAGTGTAGTATTTTTTCAGATGAAAAATATGAACAGAACTTGTATGTAAGTGCTCTGTAGTGATTCAAGTATGTAACTGTGGCACACAATATTCAAGGTGTATCTTTTCTCTCAGTAATTAGGGGCAGTGTGTTTTGTTAGTGCAGTGTATGTTCAGTATTCCTGTATTAACGAGATTTTGCATTTAAAAAATTGAGCAGTAAGTGTGTGCTGCTTCTTACAGGTGCACTATGAATAATCATTTTTCTCAGATACGTAAGAGTAACCACTTTCTTTTCTGCATTTCCTGAGACTGGAAGCAGTTTCTCTTGGGGATTCCTTTTATAGTTTCTTCTGCTAACGACACCAAGCAACCACACCAATGCGGTCCCTTTGTAGTAAATCAAACTCTTTCTTCAGGAGGTAGTAGGAAGACACCGTTAAGTCATTTAAAATATGTTGTATCAACAGTTTCACAAACCTGAGGGTGGAAAAATTAAATGTAATTTACTCTCATAAACTTGACCTCACTAGGATTGGTTAGCAACATATAGTTTGCTATACTATAGCAACAGCTACTTATGTACACGATTTTCACAGGTTTGAAACCTACCTTGCTGTTATTACTCCTGACTCATTATTTTTCTGGAATCCTATTTTCAGAAACCTTCTAAAGTCTGGGTTTTAGCACAGAATTGATGAGCTTCAGTGGGAAATCTGTGTGTATTTTCATGGTTTTAGGATTGGGGAAAATATGTTCTGTTGTAGTCATTGTTATTAATTGTAAAAGTGTTAATTTTCATATGCATCTAAGCAGACCCACAGAAGAAGATAAGGAGCTGGCATAAATCATGGAGCTGTGACAGGCAATGCCAGCTAAGGATTTGGCTCAAAATCCCAGTTGCAAAGAATTTACAATGGTTGCAAGTGCACAAATAAGATTGCGAACCCTGAGCCACTTACTATAAGATCATATTTTATTGAAAATATCATAAACTTTATTCTATCCCTCAGGAATGCAATGGATAAATTACTTTTGAAATCCCTTTTGGAATTTCATATATAGGGCTTGGGGTTTTTTTCTCCTTAGTTTGATTTCAGAAAAACTTACCTATAGTGTTTGGTACTTTCTTTTTCCCAAATTTCCATCTGTAAGAACTCTTGAATCATTTATTCTGTATTTTAATATCTTTCACTTAAAACACACACAAAGATCTATTGCCTGGAATGCCATTCTGAGGAACAGTTTTAGGATCCTTTAGATGTAAATACTCTCTTTTATATTCCTCTTTTTAAAGACAAAGACTTTGGGATTAGCTATGGGCAGTTTAGCAGCTTTGCTTTATATTTTTGAGCATTTTAATCAGTGACCAGAAATAGGTGGAGATTTTTTTCTTTAACATTTTTTTAGATTCAAATCAAATGATGAAATTGAATTGTTGTAAGCGATCCTTTAAGTGTCCCCATTTGACCAACTTTGAGAGGCAGCAGCTTCCTGAGAGAGTTGAAGCAATGTTTGCCAATCCTTGTAAAGCATTTCACCTCTTCAGAGGCTAAAGCCTCTCAAAACCAAGAACAATTAAAGCAAGAGCCTTTCAGAGTGACTGGGGAATTCAGCAAAATAAATCAGAAATCCTCTGCCGTGGCTCTGGAGGCTTGCCTCATTATAAGAGCAGATCTATTAGCCCCCTTGCCATTGTCTTTCATTTCTCAAGTGAGGTGATTCTAATTAAATTAATCTGCATGTCAATCTATCGGTGATCAATCAAAAGGGCTGAGGTCCCCCTTTGCGGCAGTGTGCTTGCGGCTGACAGGGGCTGATAATGGAGGAAGAAATAAACTGTCGAGCAAAGTTAATTAGTCAACATAATAGGTGGATTAAACAGGAGCTGCTGATTGCTGTTTCACATGTCGAAGCATGAGGTGGGAGCTGAAACTGCAATTAACAGACAATTATTATATTTGGTTGTAAGAGGTCGCATGAATAAACATATCTCTGTGGGTTTCAGTTTTTAATCCCTTTCCCTGTTTAATGTAAGGAGAAGTGTAGGTCATTTCTTCTTATTGTTTTAGTCAAAGTTCTTGAAGGCGATGCGTGCTCCTGGCAAACCAGCAACCAGCTGAAGGCCGAATCTTTGATGGGGATAAAACCCTGGAAATGCCATGCTTTACTGGGAAAAGACTGCAACGGGGTAGCTGAATGAAAGTCAAGGAAGCTATGAGGTCACCTGGTCTGAGTGGGGTGGGAGGAGGCCCACTGCGATAAGCTTGTAGCTCTGTCAGGGACTGGCCCCATGCATCTCCTCATTTCCTCTGCATTGGTTCATGGCTTCATGCACTCAGCCTTAACAAAGATTTTCTATAGGATGGTGCCTGCTGAGCCTCAAGGGTGAGAGGTCCCTCTGGACGCCTCTGAGCAGTTGGGTCTTCTACTCTGGACCACTTACCTGTTTGCCTGCGCTGGGTTGGCTCCTCTCCTCGCCTGGGCTGCTCTGGGGAGCAGTAGTGTTGGATCCTGCCTCCAGAGCAGTGCTTCTCTGTCTCCCTTCCTTTGCCTCAAACCAAATCCCAAGTGTTGACATTGAGATAAGTTGAGAAATACAAATAATTCTAGCTCTGGATGAATAGGGTTGTGTTCTCCAGATCAAGACTCCACTGTCAAGCGTGTGTGTGTACACAAACATACCTATACGTACTCCCCAAGATGGAGCTCGGGAGAAATTTGGGCAAGTCCAACAACCTGTAGTGACTGTGCTGAGGGGAGAGCAGTAGCGAAGGGTGAGGGGGAGGCATGCAACAACTCTCATTACAATTTCACAAAATACCCTTTTGTTTTCTTTTATTCTGAATCGATTCTCATTTGCAATGTCAACAGCTCTATCTACTTCAGCATGGAAACTGAAGGATAATTTAGGGTGAAACACAGCTGCCCTTGTACATAGGGGAAAAAATACTTAATAAAGATCCTCTTGTTAAAATGATGGTTAGCAGTGTGCCGTCTGCCATGCAGCTACAAACTCTGCAATTTGACTTAAAACTGCATCAAAAGCTTTCGATGCCAAAGACCCACTCATCAATAGCGTCTCTTGTTAGATTTGTACAGCATAAGCACCAGTTATTATGCGAAATAGCTATGCAATTTTCTACAGCTCCCAGCTGTTATTTATTTAACTGAGTTTATTACACTCTGTGCTTCTTAAAAAACATACACATATATCCAAATTTCCCTCTGTTTCGTTCCTGTGCTTGCAGGTTGTGGTGTCTACAACGGTCAATGTCGATGGCCATGTGTTGGCAGTGTCGGACAATATGTTTGTACACAACAATTCCAAGCACGGGCGGAGAGCTCGAAGACTCGATCCCTCGGAAGGTACGCCTTCTTATCTGGAACATGGTAGGCATATCATTTTCATTGGTTGCCATTGCTACTTTAAATGTGGATTTATTTGGTTTGTGTCTCTGGCTTTTGGGTTCAAATTGTCCTGTAATAGTTTATACCTTTGGGAACAGATATTTTAAAAAAGACTGGCCTCCAGACCAAAGGGGGAAATTTTCAAGTATGTCAGCACTAAATGTAGTGAAATGACAAACCAGTGAGCAAACATGGGTGCAGAGTCTGTCCTATGTGTCAGTTGAATGTGGCGATTTCTTTGGGGTTTTTTTGGGTACATCTATTCAGTACCTAAAATGGGAGTCTGATCTTTTCTAAATTGCCTTAATTTTTGAACTGTGCATCTAAAGGGTGTTGCATATTTTCTTAAGTGCTCAGCACCCAAATTTTGGATTGAATTTCTTCTATGTATAGAGTGCTGAGCTCTCTAGGAGATCCAGCTGTTCCTTTGAATTGCCATAAATGAAAGCAGAGCCCTTTTGGAAATCCATCTGCTTACTGAAGCCATGGATGAATGTTCTCTTCTGGCTCCAGCTGTGCCAGCTGAGGAAGTTGCTCTTCCCTGCATGCCACAGCTGCTTGTCTCTCCTCCCTGCTGCAGACAATTCTCCACCATAGACATGCCAGCTTAGATGGTTGTCTGTTTGCTCCCTAGTCGTCTTCAGTCCAAAGCAGTTAATTTGAGTTAAACCATTCAAATAGTAACTCTTTACCAATCTAGCTTATTTTGCTGAGATGACTGAAGGAGAAATGGTGCAAGGCAATTTGTCTGGTGCTTCTGGAAGGACAGTAAACCCCAGCAAGGGTGCAATGGGGGCACGTGGCTGGAAGCAGCCTCAGGGAGAGTAATCTTTTCCGTAAGATCAGCTGGTCCTGGAAGAGAACATCTGCTGGTGACTGTAGGTGCTTAAAATGGGAGTTGTTGAGTGCAAATGTACTTTGAAAAATCTGGATTTGATTAATGTTTTGTTTTGCTCTTTGTCCTCAAAGTTGATGACTACTACTGAAAAACAAAACAAAAACTGGGGGCATTTCACTCCTCTCTCCCAGTTCCAGCTCAGTAGAATAGCTCTTTGTCTTCAAAGCTGTTTGTAATCTTAAATTCAATAGGTGCTTGCTCTCTCTAAGAGATGTGTACCCTCAGCTTCCATTGAAGTAGTTGAGTGTAGAAGGCACCAGTACTTTATGCTGGTTTGTTTCACAAATATTTGCCAAGGATCTGATGAATAATTAAATAGATTTTTCCAAAGAGTTTGAAGAAACCAGATAAAATTTTCTCTGGAAAAGTGAATGCCACTCAGAAAAATGTTAACTAGATATGTCAAAAGAAATTATTAATACCAAGAAATAGGAAAATGTGTTGGTTTCTACTACTCGGTGAATTCCTGTGGAAACAGCTCTCTATTCTGTTGATGCTTTCAGGCATCAGTCCTGCAAGCACTTATGCATATATTTAAGATTATGCACACATATGGTCCTGTTGGGATCAATGAGGCTTCTTGTGTCAGTAAAGTTGAGGTTATTGATAAGTGTTTGCAGAATCGGGTCTGTAGTTCACACTTACTAACCTAAAATTCTTAGCTCAGCAGCGTTTCTCATTATATAAACATAACTTACATCTGTATTTATTTAGCTCTAACTTTTTATGTAGGCTATGAGGCATTTTCAGCCATAATTCATGTTATAGAATTTTTTTTTTTCATCCTGCCAACAAGCTAATTTAATAAACCACTGTCATAATTTTTACAGAATTTTTGTAAGGAATGTACAAACTCTGTCTTTATTAATTAGCAGAAGGCAGAACACTATGAAAGGAAACTTCTCTCTATTCAACTTTGTCATCTTTCTATTAAGTCTAGTTTTTAAAAAAAACCCTCCTATTTTTTACTTATATTCCTACTAAAGTAGATACCATCTTTTCTCTCTCTGCCATCTCCCTCCCTGCCATTGCAGTCTTAGTGCATGCCTCTGGTCAAGACAATACTTACTATGGCCTCAAGTTGAGCCAGGGGAGGTTTAGATTGGATATTAGGAAGAAGTTCTTTACTGAAAGAGTGGTCAAGCACTGGAAGAGGCTGCCCAGGGAGATGGTGGAGTCACCATCCCTGGAGGGGTTCAACAAATGAGTAGATGTGGCGCTTCGGGACATGGTCTAGTGGTCAGGGAGATGTTGGGATGAAGGTTGGACTTGCTGGTCCTAGAGGTCTTTTCCAACCTGAAAGATTCTATGATTCTACTTTCTCAGACAGAAATGTTCTTATTCCCATGCATGATCTAATAGCACCTCATTTTACATCAGCTATCGTTCCCACTCCTGCTACCTGAGGGATTCTATTAGCAGAAAGAAACAAAAGGAGATAATGCTATGTATCTCCTCAAACCCTAGTTACTGTGCTAACATTAAAAGTCAACATCTTCAAAATATCTCCATGTGTACATTTTGTGGGAAAGATGATTTTTCTAATCCACTTTCTTAGGCCACCTCTCAAGCAACCTCATAAAGCAACCACTAGTAAATTCTTACTTTTGAATAGCAAACTCCACACTACAAAATTTCACTCTTCCCAAAGATTTGGTGGAGCCTTTCTTTTTAACCGAAGTTCTTCAATCCAGCTCTCCAGCAGTTTTTATACATATTTGAGACCAAGAGGCAGGAAGAAAAAAAAAAAAAAAAAAAAAAAAAAAAAAAAAAATTTTAAAATCTAGTAACTGTTTTAAATGGTGTTATTAGATGTCTAAAACACTTCACTGAATGTAAAAATACCCAAACAACCAAACAAAAAACAACCCCCCAAAAAACCCAACAAAAAGGAGCAGTCTCAACTGGGCTTAATGCTTTTGAATTTTGGGCAACCGGCACTAATCTTAGACCCCTTGGAACAGAAGACATACAATTTCCTCCACTGAAATTAGTTTTTACTTTTAATAAGTCCCAGAGTGCATTTATTTTCTTCAAGTTTCAGAATTTTTGTCTTAGATAATATTCAAGTATAAGTAGCAGAGACAGTTTGTTTGGCTTTCTTCTTTCCAGCTTTTCTGCCTCCCTCAAGGGGAGGACAGGTTGACCTGAACACTGTAAATGGTGGAGTGCATGTAGTCATGGCTAGTCTATCTCTGGTTTATTGCTCTGGTGTGCAACTATAATATGCCCTTGACCAAAGGTATTACATGTATTTTTCTAGACGTTTAGCTCTTTAACACAAATATCTGATTGCAATGGAGATGAATGCCTGACTGTGAGCACTGGGGAAAGGGAAGGGGGAATGTAGCATGGGATGTACCCATTGCCTCATTTAGTTAGACAATATCCAGCTTATTTTCCTTAAAAGTTGTGTCAGAACATGTTTCACTTAAACATGGTGTTGCAGCTTAGGTGACACCTAGAAGAGACTTTGGGTGCTGAAAAGCTGTAAAGAAAACTTTACCTCCTGAGCCACTCAGGAGCCTGGTGTCTACACATTTGGGTTTCACCATCTCATTAGCAGGTAGCCTGGATTATTTTTGGGACATCCAACACACCTCTATTTATATCTTGCTTGTCAGACAGTAATATGAAAGTTCCTTTTTGTAGCTGATTTCTCTGAATATAGCTAGGAACCTAGATCACGGTTTCATATCCACATACTGTCCTCCTTGAAACCAGCATGTTAAGAAGCTTATATTTCAAATAAATATATCTATCTTTCTAAAGTAATAGCTGGCAGAAGCCAATTATTTCATACATCTCTGTGTGGTATAAATAGGGTAGACCACAGTAATCTGTGGTTTTCAATAATTATCACTTTTTCATTCACAAATAGTTGGATCCTCACTTGTTTTATATTTATGGTAAACCAGAAAGCCAGTGTGGTTGACCTTTCTAAATTGTGCATATATAGTAAGATGTATAGTGAAGAGCCAATAGGCCCCAACCAGTAGAATATATTTCAGCTTGTAGTTCATCCCAGGGTGTCAATTTTAAAAGCAAAATCTTTCCAATGCAATTTAAGTCAATAGCTTACGGAAGGGGGGAATTCTGACAGAGTTTACAACAACTCTTTTCAAGTTTACCAGCATGAAGTTCACTGCTGCAGATGTCTGCAAAGTTGCCAGTTAAAACTCTCATATTGCTGCAAAGTAAAAATTCTTTCCCCTCCCCCCCCGCCCCCCCTAAATCTTTGGATGGCTCTACAAGATTGTAAAGCCAACTGCAGCATCAGTTTCTCTATTATTTTTCCTCACTGGCAGAATGCAATGCCCTCGAAAAATGATAGTCCCAGAGACCCTGTCAGTTTGCATGCTCTAACACTTTATTATCTAATGATCTAATATGCAACAAGGCAAAGAGGGGGTGCTTATCACCCTGACAGGATGCCTAAGAGAAGTGACTAAATTACTTTATGTACCATTAGCGCTAGCTGCCACCGTGAACTCACTGGGAGCATTTATGCAAATATTCCTGAATACATTCAAGTGGCCTTGTCAGGAAGGCAACTGACAAGCAGCTTAAATGCTTGGGTTTTTAAAGGAACAGTTTTATTTCTTTTTCTTTTCCTTTTCCTTCCTCCTCCTTCCTAGCAGAGTGCTGAAGAATTAGGTGATGGTGAGGTTTGTTGGCAATTTGATTCTGAGTCAGCCCAGCAGCAGCAAAAGATAAAAGAAGCAGGGTAGAAATAGGGGCAAATTATAAGACATGATGTCAGAATTTGTAGATGGAAACAGAGACAACCATGATTTCTTAAGCAATGTCCTGCCATTATTTTAATGAGAAATATACATAAATCTGGGTATGTACCTAAAATAGATCATTATATAGCAAAACCATTAGCAGTGGTTGCCTTATACTGGAAATGATAGTGCATGGCTGGATTATCTGATGACTCTATTGTGGTACCTGAAACTGTCAAGCTTTTACAATGTTGATTTGGTTCATGATGGTAATGAGTGATTCAGATCGTTTGCTGTCTGTAAGTGCAAAACCTCCCACAGTAAATGAAGAACAGAGGTTGCTGTGCCTCAGCTGGGTACATCAGGTAGATCCTCTCATCAGCAGTGGGGCATTTAAAGAGCTTTAAAGGCCATCTGAGAGCCCACAGTCACCACAGTAGGCACATTTCATGGATTTTTCCACTAAATCTTCAGAGTTGAAAGAAAAAATGATTGCTAGGCTGTGTCTTAGTTGATTAGCTATTTTCTATTCAGGTTAATAAAAAAGGAAAGCTTTTCCCCACCTTATAAACTATTTTGAGAGGATGAACTTTAAAATAAAGCTTTAAGTCTTTGAGTCTGAATGCCTTGAAGTATCAATGTGAGCCTGTCTGACTGTAACAGAATTGTTGAGAACAGTCCTTGTATACCTTGAATTTAGCTGCATGTATTGGGCACACCAGTTGATGATTCCTGAAACATGCTCAGAAATTTGACTTAGTGACCTGGTTCTTGTGCTGTAAGTGGCTTTTCCACAGCATTAACCACTGTATTTTTGGCAGTATGGAGAGTCTTGAAGAGGATCCCCCTATCAGGTCCATTTTAACCATTTCAATCCTGAATCCCTTGGTGTTGCCTGTGTCCGTGCTAGGTGATGACATTGTTAATACAAGACAGAATGCTGACTGATCAAAAAATATTAGCTAGTAGAGAAAGGTTAATCTTCAAAACTTGATGCATTTTATCCTTAGATGGTATAGGTTCAGATTCTTAATCAAAGTTAGGAATTGCTGCATTCACAAACTGGCCAGGTTAAACAAAGAAACTTTAATGTTTGACTTGTTTCATCTCTGAGTGGGAGCACCTGTTATATCTTAGTGCTTCACTTAAGAATGTTTCCATCATTATGTGAAAAATATAAACACATAAGCTTTTTTCTGCATCATCTCATTCCATATAGAGAAATGTAGTGGGCTTGATTTATTATTTAGAAGAGAAATATTGAAAAAAAAATAATTTAGGATTCTACCACTGTACTTGAGGGGATCTTGTATGTTATTCTCAGTTATGTCTGCTTTCTTATTTATTTTCTATGAGGGAATAATACCTAGGGTTGTTGGACATCTCTATGCATACACAAGGGAAAAAATGTGACTTTCAGAACATTGCACAATGTGGGTAGTAATAATGGTAAGTGAGCCTTGATATACTGAAGGATTGCAAAATTTGAAGCTGGAAATAATTTTCTTTACTTTTGCCAAGTTGTCTTTTTCATATTGGTTCCTTTATAAATGCAGTGACTCATAAATTCAGGCAATTTTTTACATAATGGCTTGTTATGTGTTCTTGGAGCGTGACCTCACTGATTGTATAATATTAACCTCTTCGCTGCCCTGTGAACTTACTCTATGTTTCTAATATAAGTGAACACTCCAGTGCTGGATTAGTCCAGCATGTGTACTAAGACGGAGCTAGAGCATTTGTCCCTCTGAACAGACAAAACATGGCCAGAAAGTTAAAGTGCTTCGCTTGAGACAATTTGTAGATCAAGACTCCAATATGATCTCAACAAGATTGTAGCTCTGGGGATCACTGATGTAAGTTGCCAAAACTGTGGCAGGTTCTCTGCAGGTTGCAAATGTTAAGTCAGGACGTGATATCTTTGTAAAAAATACATGGCAGGTCAGGGTGAGATTAAGGGTTTGAGTGATTCCTCACCCAGGAATTGCTGGGTGAGGTTCTGTGCTGGGCACTATGCAGGATGTCAGGCTGTGTGATCAAAATGATCCCTTCAGGAGTAAACTCTTGGGATCCATCAGGTTAGCAAAACACAGCAGAGCTTGGATTCACGCAGCTCCACAATTTAGGTAGCCAAAACTGTGTTAACTAAATTTTGGCTCACTGAATTATGCTGATGTCTCTTTTAAATCTTCACCAGAGCAGAGTAGCTGTCTGCAGGCCCAGACCCCTGCTTCTTTTTTTGGATATTATTGGGAATTTCTCAAGAACTGTGTGAATTGGGTAGGTGGAGTTGCCCTTCTTACAGCCAGTCACATGAAACAGAAAGCAGAAAATCTGTTTCTGTCTGTCGAGGTCATAAATCAGCCATTAAGGAGAGACACTCAAAAGCTTAGAATATCTGGCTGCAGCAATTTTGGTCTTTCAACATTTATTTTTAGTCTGAGGCTAAATGAAAACAAGATTTAAATTATTTTCTGGGAGGTGGACTTTTAATGGTTGATTGAAGTGAGGAGATTCCAGAATTTCAATTCTGCTATTAAGCTGTAAGTATTTCATGAAGTTCAATGCTTGAGTTTCTTAATTTTCATTATTTAAACATTATTTCTTAATATATATGTAATAATACTGCTGACACCGTGTTGCAGGAAACTTAAGAGATACCATTTGAAGTATTCTAGTTTTTAATAGAAAGGATTGCTGTTACATAATGCCCATGGAAATACTTCCAGAAAAGTCAAGCTTGGATACTCCAATTACCACAGTTAGAAAGGATTCCTGCTTGACAGCCACTTATCAGGGATCTAATGTCACGTCTAATTGAAACAGGAAAAAATGCTACAATGGAACTGGGGGGAACCTTGATTTTAAAAAGATAAGGTGTGGCAGTTTCTACCCATGAACAGCTTCCTGTGTATTTGTCAGATAACTGAAAAATAAAACATCCCTTCCCCCAGAATATCTAAATGCTGTCAAACTAAGATATGTTGTTACCCTCTATGGTTATGTGGATGTCATGAATTCATGGAAAAATAGTACCTGGATGAAAAAGGGTGCATTTTATGAAATTCCCAGAGGAGCTTTCTGAACTGTGCTCCCAAAATTGCAAAAAGAAGAAAACATGGGGAAACTGTCATTAAAATTTGATACAGATTTGTGTGAAAAAATGTGTTTTGTTAAAGCAGACGGATAAGAGAGAAAAGTTCAGATGGAAGTTCTTCAACCATCATGAGGGTTGACTCTTATTTGGAGAGTTAGACCAACCACTTTCTGAAGGTTTGAGGTTTTTCTCCAGACCTCAGAGGAATCAGAGTACAGTTATGCAAGTAGGAAAACCTTAGCTACTCTGTTTGGCAGAAACTTCACAGCTACCAATATAGGAGAACATTCAGTAGCACTCAAATAGGCAATGAATATTCATGGATAATGAGCATTCATTACATTTCAATTTGCTTTGCTGGCCACCACGTCACTAATACAATGGCATCATAAGTGAGAAGAATGACATTAGGATTAGAGAGATGTTTGAGAGACACTGCTCCGTATGGCAGTGAAGTTTTGCCAGACGTTGTTTTTCCAACCTTCCAAAATGTGCACACCAGCAAGTAACAAAACATTATATTATTGTAATATGATTAATATTATTTCTGAACAAATTCCTCTAAGTTAGCTTTTTATTACAGGATACCTTTATTGTTGTCATGTTGGGAAAAGATGTTTTTTCACTCCCAGTCCCCTGCTGATTTGGGCAGAGTACAAAGGAAAATAATTTTGCTAATTGTGGTTTGTAAATGGAGACCAAGAACTAGTGGTTTCTTGAGACTCACCTGGGTGTTGTAAAAGGTCATGATTATCAAAGAGTGGTGTTCACAGCAGTTTGCAGGTATCTGGACACTTCCAAATGTTCCATGTTAGACACCCGAGTATTTAAATAACCCAAAACAATCAGTGACTATAAAAGGTCTCTGTTCCCATGAAACTTATGTCCAAAGCTGTGAATCAGCTGAGTGCTAACAGTCTCAGAATTAAAGTTTAGGTTAGATGAAAATTTTCTGCCACATTGTCATTTAGAATATTCTGATTGGAAAACTTCACAAATAATGAACTCAATAGTTTTTGCACCTCAAGCTGCACATCTCATTGAACTGAGAGAAGACCAGCATGAGCATTCAAGTCTTTCACTGTCCATTGCGGGGTGCTTGCCTGCCAAGTGTTTCCCCAGCAAAATGAGTATTTGACAAAGCTCCTCCACATCCAAGGATTAAACCAGGAAACTGATGCAGAAAATGGAAGCCACCAGGGTGGATTGTTTGGAGTGGTTATTCCGATTTGGGTTGCCATCTGAAAATTGTTAGTGCTAGTAGAAACAAATAAAAATAAGCTACTAATAATTAATATTGGAATGTAGACAGGCTTTATGTTTGGCCCAAATCCAGAATACATGATTTTCAGTAGTATACGGCACTGCAAAAAATGTGCTTTCATCAAAGCCAGCGATACAACCTCACAACATGGTTTTTAAAATCTTAGCCCAGACTGTTTGCTGAGCATAACCAGAAAGCTTTGTGTGTCACAATTAGTCCTTTCTGCTTCCCTCCTTCATTCCATGAATTTAGAGTTCTCTCTGTGACAAAACTAATCTTTAGTGTGAAAGTGACTGTAATATAAGCAGTGCTGGTTTATGACCTCATTGGGTGAAGCAAAGAAGGTTAGGAGGTTTATTAAAAAGATCAAGAATAAAGCTTTATGAAAAACTTGCCTGAAATTAAGCAGTTTAAATTCATTTCTCAAAAGTGATTCAAATATTTAGATCTGCAAATTAAGGTACAAGGACCACTGTGAGATTCTTAACAAGATACTGTCCTTCATGAAGTGGATGCTTAGGGCTTTCTGAACTTCCAATCCATTTTTTTGAGTCAGGTGGTCACCCAAAAGTGTAGGTACTCAAAGCAATCTTTTTGGAAATTCTTGGAGCTCTCAAAGCACCAAGGTGCATAAAGCTGCTAATAGGTGTTTAGTGGGGTTTCTAAACTCTGGCTACAGAATTTCTATTTGCCAGGTACCTTGAAAATTCTATTATGTGCTTACTGGAACCACTGGGTAGCTGGGTACTTCCAAAAATGTGGTCCCAAATGCTGCAGGAACCTGTGCACTTTTTACTGTACTACCGTTGAAGTTTCTGTTATCAATGCAAGTATACAGAAATCCAAAATTCATTGTGTTTGTTTAATATCGTATCATTATGGTTTTGTAGCAACTCTCTTAGAGGCTCTGTATCTATCCCACAAAAAATCAAAGTGTGTTTCCTGCAGAGGTCCCTTTTGGGTTGTGAAACAGCAGCAGATGTGCTAGATCTCCCCTGATGTTGAGGACTGAACACGCTGCTCATGTTACTGTTCACTGGCAACCTGGGCTTGCATATGGAATCCATAGGTTTGGTGTTACCTGATCCATGCTGAGAGGGAAGGCCAACACTCGGAGATAAATTGCAGGCCTGACCACAACGCTGCTCATCTTTCCAGCTGCAGCTTTAGTTTGTAGGTTGGGGTTTGAGGTCACGGTGCTTTGCCGCAGTACGTTCAGACAAGAGCGTCACTTAACTTCCTGGGCTCTTTGAGGAGATGAAGAGAGCAAAAATAGTATTTCTGACCAAGTTTGGCTCGCTGAGGCACTGAACGGTAAAGCAGCCCTGATTAGGAGCTCTTTGTGGAAAATTATCCCTTCCCTGGGATTGTGACCTTGAAGGAGCCAGTGAGTGCAGCCTCCTCATTGAGCCCTGTCTGACCAGAGGTGCCTGCTGGCAAGCCCTGAGTCAGGTGCCTGTTCAATATCAGCTGCCAAATATTTTTTTTATAGGGTTACTTCTGGCTGCTTCCTACCTATGATATCGTCTTGCCAAGGTCCCTTGGTAATTTCAGAAGCCAGTGGGGAACTCCTGAGTCTCCAGGCTTCCAGAGGTGTTTGCCCATCTCTGCTCATTGTAGAGTGGAAAGAGGATCCTAATGTAGGCAGAGTGACTCACCCAGCCAGAGCAGGGGTCTGACTTTTTACATGCTGCAATGCTGTAGGTAGGTGGTCTGAATATGGCCCTAAATAAATAAAAATATAGCATGACTTTATCAAACACACTGAAAGAACAACTTCTCTAAGCATTTGTAGGCACAAGTCCAAAGTATTCACTCCTCAGATTTTCAGTGTGCTGGTTTTATGTGGTGTCACTGCTGGACAGATATTATGAACTATAAATATATTTTTATGCTTGTGTTTTTGCAAGTAAAGCCTAACTGGTTGGAATGGGGGAGGAGAGGGCTCGACCTTGCATGAAAACCAGCACAAAGAACAGAGGAAGAAACAGTCTGAAAGACACTGCACAGGAGAGACAAGGGGGTCTCAGTCTTTGCAAAGCAATCAGGGCTTCTGATTGAAATGAAATTCAGGATACATCGCCTCTGCTGCTGTCCCGCTGCCATCACAAACATGGGCTGAGTATTATATTACATTCCTGAATCAAATCTCCCTATTATTGTTGTTATTATTATTATTAGAATTATTTTGTTTATTTTTCTTATCCACCCTTCCCATCCCAGGTAGCCATTAGTAGCGTATTTCTGGCCAGGACAGCAATTTAGTTAAACCCTCTGATCACTGGGGTGCTTTTCTTACAGAAGAGCCAGATTCTCTCCTTTTTGCCTTGGCCCAGGGCCTGGAAACCCGAGGCTGTCCATTGGACCTTGGTCTCTCCATTGGCAGCTCTGTGTAACCTGTCACAGAGACAGCCTGAGCACAATTTTTGCACATGATGAATATGCATCTTTGCTGCATCTGGCAGGCTGCAACAATGAATGCAGAAGACTGTCATTAATAGATAATAAAAGCAGAAAGCAACATTAATGGGAATAAGCTTTTCTTTTACTAGGACTGATTATTACTTTTTTGTTCTTGGCCTGTAACTAGATCGAGCTGCAAATTACAGCTACCGATGCTGGGCGCACGCATGTGTTTTGTTGTTGGCTGGTTTTTAATCTGGAATATTTAACCATGGTATCTTCAAAGTGCGATTGTGTCATACATTCACATACACTAATAGGTTTCAAAGATGAAGAGCCTTGCTGCTTTATGTTTAGTCATGCCTTCATCTATAAATTTATGGCACTATTATGGTTTAATGAATTGAACAAGTCCCAGAACAACAACAAAAATGCTTTTTTGTTTCAATTTAGATATTGCATACTTTGTTCTTCAAACAAATAATAAAACCAATATGTTTCTTTAGTGGTAAACTTCAGGCTAACTTCATCTCACGTTACTAATCAAGTACTCGAGGATATGTGTGTACACACACAGATGAACATGCATGTGTGTGGGAAACAGGCGCTCTCTGTTGTGGTGCTAGACATAGGCTGAACATTCGTATTCCAATAGCAATAGGCAAACCTCCGAGAACAGATGGAGCAGAGTTCAGCACAAAGGTTTAATCCTATCAAGATGATTCCTGTATGGCCATCTGGATAATCCGGTGCACAAATTCAGTGCCTGTTAAAAATACAGTGTAGGCCAAGATTAGCGTCACAGATTTTCCAGTAGACTTGTTCATATTTGACTTTATGATTCTCAGACTCCACAAAAATTGCATTAGAGAGCAGCCTGTCATTTGTGAGAGAAATCAGATGAGGAATAAGAACTCTTAGGGTACTTGAATTTCCCTTGAAGAAACTGGATTACAGGCACTCCCTCTCCCTGCCACAACTGCTTTGTGTTTCCGTGCGGGTTGTTCTGTTTCTGAAAGACGATTATCATGAGCTCTCTGTTGTGGGCAGACTTTCTCAATTCTGCTGAACAAAGAGACTTCAGCTAAAAATTAATTTTAGTTGGGGCTCTTGTTTTTATCAGGATGAAATAAATTCTTTGCTGTAGAATCAATCTCAGGTGAACTTCTGATTGTGGCACTATATAATATAGTGGAGGTTTTAACTGAGTTTGGAGGAGTGGAGTTCTGTTTTTTAATTCATGGTAGTGAAAGATATCATGAAAGTTTAATTATACTAGTATTTAGTTTGAAGGAGTGAAAATTTAGACTTAGATTGAATTCTGTTTTGTCTAGAACAGTTTCTGTGTTTCATCAGCTAAACCTTGCCAGTGTGGCCGTAACATACCAATGTACATCTGAACATCAAGACTCACTGCTGTTGTGCTTGGGATGCTGAGATTTTTACACCTTGGGATGGGATGCTATGGCTCAGGAGCTTTTATCTAGTCCTGTGTTCTAACTCTAGGGAGATTTGCTTTGAGAGATTTACAGTTTTGTTAAGGTACTGATGGAAAATAAAAAAGTGAAAATGAGACCAGAGTGATGGTGAAACAGAACATAAATTTAGAAATAGCACCCACCTGCCCTTCTGTTAGGTTGGGATTCAGCAAAACAATAAACCACAGGGTTAACATTTAGCAAATGACTGGTTCCACCCCATAAAATGTTTTGCTGGTTCAGGGCCTTAGCAGCACTGAAGGACCAGTCAGTTAAATTAAGTAGGTTTTGGGGTATGAGAGGTATGTAGCAATGTTTGTTTTGACAAACTTTTAGGGTTGATTTATATTACATATTTTGGGCATCCATTCACAAGGTTGCCTTCATCCTCACCCAGAAATTGCATCAGTGCAACTATTTTTAAACGTTAATGCACTTAAACAGATGCGGTCTCCTTTCTGGACATACTTATTGTTTTTAAAATAGTCATATTGGCTTAGCTGGACTCTGTAACTTCATCAGAGGAAGTTAAATCAGTAGGAAGCCATTGAAATCGAGAGACATTTTGGATTTTTTCACTGTTTTACTAACAAAGCTTTTAAAGTCCACATTCAGATAAAATAGTTCAATCCCGTGCATATATATTACACCTTGGTTGCCTGCATGCTATTGCGTTTGGCTTCCCATCTTTTAGGAATGCTGTTCCTGCATCTTTGCAAGTGACCCCATGGGATGGAGGAAGGAGTTGAAAAATTGAGGTGCAATAATTTGGGGACTCATAGTAAAGCTTTTATCTTGCTTGGGGTCAAAATGTGCCTGTGCATCCCTGAGGGATGCTGCTTGCTGCAGCAGTCACTGGTTTGGTGCTTGGGTCTGAGCAAACTTGTCCTCAGTTGTGGAGCTGGAAGTGCTGCCAATCTTTGATAGGCCCTGTGTGATATTCTTGGATGTGCTGTTTCTTCTCCTGATCCAGTGTGTCCATATCCCCTGTGCAACTGAGCTACCCAAGATAGCAGAGTCCACGTCAGCACTGGAGTTGAGTAGCTGCATTGGTTTAGGCAGAGTGTTGTGTTTGGCCAAGGCCACCCACAATAATTCCTTCATGGCTGACTCAAAATGAAAATCTTCCAACTTTGGGGCAAAAATAACCAATGTAAAAATTATAACTTAAAATCTGGTTGAAATTTTTCTGAAATAAAAAATCAGAACTGTGTCAAAAAAATTGTTAGGTTTCTTAAAATATATATACACATATATATTTACAGAGAGAGAGTGTGTATATCTTTTTTTTTTCAAGAATAATAATACATGTGTGATTTTTTTATATATTCATATTTTGGCTGAACCTACATATTGAATTTAACCAAATTTTTAAGTGTTTTTGCGACGTTGCATTTTTCTTGGGGAATTTATTATTTGCCAAACAAACATGACAGAGGTCTCTTTTGGAGGCCAAGTTTTACCAACTTGCAGTGGGATGCTAAAGACTTTTACTGTTTTATTAATTTTTGGAAAGGAGGAGGCACCTCCTAAAGTAAAAACCAAACAGGAAAAAAAAAACAACCCAGAATTTCCTCCGTGATGTGAAAGGGTTTAAAAGAATGAATGAAAATGCATTTCTTGCAAACATATAGAGATAATTATTATTTTTATGAAAATATTTTAAGCCAAATACACAGTAGATTTTTTTTTGGTGACACATCTCTCATGGTTCAGTATTGCCTCCTTTTTCCATACAATCATTTTTCAGGCAGTAATCAACAACTCGAGAGCTTTGGAAATCATTAAGGAAAGAGAAACACAGAGGACTCCATGAAATGTAACTTTTCTAGCTGAGGCATCAGTGGCTTAAGTATTGATTGTAGGTGGAATATTATCCCAGGTAATTTACATTTTCAATTCCCATTAATGGGAAATGAGCATCCGAAATGTTAGGCAGAAAATCACAGCCAATATCTTTAATTCCACTCTGTGAAAACAAACAAAGGCAACCTTCTCTCCCTTCCCCCAGCCTGGAGGGAACGCACAGCGCGTATATTTTTGGCGTGGTGATTTCACCCAGCACAGACGACATGAAGAACCAGAAGGAGGTTGCTGTTTTTGGAAGGGTGTTGTAATCTTTAACGGTTGCAAATTGTAAGTTAGAAGTATCACAATGCTGTAAAGGAGAGAGCTGGGGAGGGAGGGCAGCACATCACATCCTCGTGCCTGTGTTGCATAAGGCTGTGAGAGTTATCTCCTCGAGAGGGAAACCTCTGTTACCCTGTTTCCTGCACAGCAGCTGCTTATTGTCAGGAGAGAATAGGAGAGAGAGCAGGCTGTGATATGAAAAAGGAAAGCAGGAAGATCATCACTTTACTAAGATAAACAGCAAACGCATTGTTTAGCTTAAGAGTGAAGATTTAATGCTCCAGTACAATATGTAAAAACTCCGCCACATTCCCTTTCCCTGAAGTGTCTATGACTAAACCTTTGGGCCGATCCTGCGGACTTTTCCCATCCAGGCTGGTTTGATAAACTTCAGTTGCTTTCAGTTGCTTTTGCTGGATGCAGCTCTGGTAATGTCTCCGCACACTAGGCTGGAATGATACCGGTTCATGGGCACAAAGACTTTTTAGGGTTCACCCTTTCAACGTGTTCAAAGTCGATGAGCAGACAATGACAACTTCTGCATCTCAAGAATGAGAATATTATTTTTGAAAAAAAACCCAACCGAACAAAAAAACACCAACAAATCTAAACAAAATAGACCTCTCTAAACATCTCCCCATGATGAAATTGATCTTGTAAAATGCTTAATGTGGAAAATCCACAATAAACAATGATGAATAGAATCATCCTTTTCTGCTGCATAACACTTATGTAAATTTATAATTCAAGAAGGGAAGAAATAATGCTTTCCTCCCCCTTTAAGGAGAAACACAACTTGCTAAGCTAAGAATGTTTATTAAAAAGGCCTTGAGCATCCCAACAAGTGCTGTACGCCTTTGGCTCCAGAGTGCTGTGGGAAAGGAATTTAGGCTCAGCCCATTCCTGAGCACTGCCTTGCTCAGTCACAAACCCTATGTGATTTCAATAGTTCTGAGGTACCTAAGGGAAGATCTACACCAGGTGATAGAAACATGCTGTAGAAATCCCAGAGTTAGCACTGAGTCGCTGCTACATTTAACTCTCTGCAACACTGAGTAGACATAGTAGCTCAGTTCCTGAGATCAGCTTATTGGCACAAATCTGTTGGCTCTGCTGCTGCTGGTTCTCGTGTCAGGTTGGATGAGCTCTGCACTGCACAAAGTGGTCTACATGTAACCTAAGTGGTTTTTGAAATGGGAAACCCCAGTTCCATATACGTTACATAGCTCTTGGCAGCTTTGCACAGAGCACTGCCCAACTATCTTAAAAAAAAATCTAACTCCTTATTCTGCAATTTCTTTGGATGGTTTTTTAAGCACTTAAGTGGTTTATTGAATCACAACTTCAGTAAGTCATGGTTTTGAGTGCTTAAAAATGATTTGTCTTGGTATTCTGAAAATCAGTAGTTTGGCAAAAGCATTTAACAGGTTGAAGGATCAAACCCATAAACTGTGGGTTAATCTGTGGCTCATTTATGTATTTAGCCTGGAATTAGGTTTTACCCAAGAAAAAAAAAGGAAAATTAAATTAAACTCCAGATATTTTCAGTGCTTCCTCTAAGATGAGACATAAATGCCCTGTTCCTCTGAATTCCCAGTTTTAACTGCCTTTGTGCATCTCTCCTTGCGTGTCACAATACTCTTAAAGAGAAGAAAAATAAAAGCACATACCCCATCATTTAAACTCCTGTTGTGATGCAGCAACTGTTGTCAGATCCTCATCTGTAGAATAATGGAGGATGAAACCACACTTCATGATAAAAACTGCAAGCGAGGTCATTCTTACAGTCACCAGCACAAACTGGATATTAATCATAGAGCAAATACATTTCAGAAGCTAAATAAGAGCAATCCCAAAGCCCTGCTGATAGCTGCTTATCCCACTAATTCACCTGAGTGAACATTTACCTCTAAGCTCAATTAACCCTTATTCCAAGGCCACCCATAAACTATGTGGTAAATATGTTTTTTTTTCCCTCTGGCCTCTGTTTTCTATCAATGGAATAGATCGTTGCTGTTGGAGGATAAAATTCTATCTCTGTTTATAAACACAGGTCCCTAATTAAGAATATGAGATGTCCAGTGTGTGTTTCTGTAGGACTTGATTTGGTAGCTCATTGATCCTATAAATTCAGACGTTCGATGCTCCTGAGGGCATCTGCTATTTCTTCTGTCTTCAGGTGTTATTTGAGGCAGATAGAAGTGCTCAGGAGACAGATGGATGGTGATGTGGGGGAGGGGAATTTCCTAGTGCAATTGCCTGCACACAAAGTTAGTTGTTAAACGTGTACAAGAAGCTATGAGGAGATGTTATTGCTGTTGATGTGTTATTATTATTATTGTTATTGTTATTAGTATTATTAGTACCGTTATTATTCTCCCTTCCAAGCATTGTTCAGAGACAAATTGGAAATGTGGTAATTAGGCCCTGGCTGGTAGTGTAGTACTAGTGTCCTGAGCCAAAGTTCAACGCCCTGAAATGAAATTTAAACCAATTAATCTGTTAGATTTTTATCGCTTGTCCATGTTTTCTCAGCAATTCCCTCAGCACGCGGCCTTTGATCAACTCTCATACAAAAGCTAAAACGTGTGCCTGCTGCTAGCAAGATGGGGCTGACATTAACATGGCACTCATAAAACAATCAGAGCAGTGAAGCCCTCAAACAGACAGGGCATAGTAATATTTAATAAAAGCGCACACATAATCTTCAGAATTAGCATTTTGTGCCTTGCAGTACCTTTGGGAGAAGAGCTTTTATTTGTGGAGTGATCATTATTATAACAAAGAAGAGCTACCTAATAATTTCCACTTTAACTCTGCAATATGCCATGAGCATTCCTGAACCATTATGCTAAACTGTGGCGGGGTAATCATTTTATTGTCACAGTTTGAAGGAAGAAAAATCCCCTGTATATCAGTAGCTGAGGAGTGCAGTAACACACTGAGACACACAGCAGAAAACGAAAAACTTTTCTTCTTTGCTACCTGTGTGCTGAATTTGGTACCTACCATCCTTTGTATGGAAGATGATAAGATTTTAATAATGTATATTCTGAGTAAAGATGAAGATTTCAAAAGAACGTTGTTTCCCTTGAAAGTCATTACGATTTTTTGCTCATAAATCCTTAAAATTTATTGATAGAGACCTTAGCTTTGAAGTCAGTGTCAAAATTCCCATTGGCTTCAGTAACTTTGGGATTGCGGTGCCTCCCTCTAACATCTATATCTGCTAACTCAACCTGCAGGAGGAGCACAATGAAACATGTCAGACATTAACACTGATTTGCCTTGATATTATGCAAAGGAGGAGAGCAGCTTATTAAGACTTGTAACCTTTGGCCCATTTCAGCAGGTGGAGGATGTGGCCACATCACCTTTAGCAAGGAGCTGCAAGGTGTATGCCAACAGTTTGAGGGGTAATCTTTGGATTTTCCTCAGTCCAATGACTGTTCTGAAAACATGCGGCAAATGTAATGCACCCATGACAAGGAGTCTTAAAATCTTACTGGATAGTTAAGCTACCAAACTCTTCTGGTTCTAGTTGTAATTGGTTGCCAGCTGGTAATTAAAACCCCAAATGTTTATATGTGTAAGAATGTGTAATTACTCTTTTTTATTATAATTTCTCTCTGGACTTAAAGTCTGTTCCTGTTATCAATCACGTACACTTCATTGCCTTTATTAGAACTGAACTAAAGTCCTCCGCTGCATATTTTCATCAGAGAAGTTTCAGATTTTGACTAAAATCTTTTTTTTCCTACAGAAAAATCTAAATTTTATGTAACTTTTTTCTATTTGCTTTAAAGCACCATTTTAGAAATGATGCTTTGGTGTTAGAGAAGGACATATGAAGTGATAAAATTTTGAAACAAAATATTTTGTTTTTCTTGGAAATATAAAAAAAGTGTTATAGTTAATTCCAGATAGAGATTCTGGAACTTTGCATTCTGTAAAAAAATGTTCTGTAGTTTGGTTTCTCTTGTGAGCAAAACAAAATGTAGAAAAATCAAGGTCTCCAATGAAAAGATTATTCTGCCCAGCTCTGTTTTTCTAGGGTTGCACAGAAGTAAACACCTTCCAGACAGCGCTTTGGAAGTTGCCAAATGATTAACAGAAGAAGTATGAAGAGCTGAGGGCCTGAGCTGGCCAGACATTTGTACCAGGGGCATAAATAGAGCTGAGGTCATTGCATAGCCCTGCTCCCAACATTACCTGTTGGTGATGCTGGCAAATGGGACCTGATTCTTCCATCCTCCTTCCTAGTACTCCAAGGAAAGTGCTTGGGAAGTGCAAAGTTTAAGTGAAACCAGTGTGCCAAATGACACTGACTGTTGCAAATATGTCATTCTATAAATGTGTTTTGTTGCCTTCAAAACCAGGTAGCAATCTGGATGCCTCCTTCAGCACATCTCCTCAGGCTTCCCCAGGATGCAGCCCTTCAACACAGCTTCCCTTGAAGGGCTCCATGAAGGTTCTGCCCCACCAGTTTTTACAGACACTTACATTTTAAGAGAAGCTGTGTGGGGAAAGTTGAGAAGTCCCACTGGTTTTTGTGACTGTTCCCAAGGGAAAATAATGCCCTGAAATCTTTCAGGAATGCACAGTGCTCTTGCTGCCTGTCAGGTAGTGCCTGCAAAGGGTACCAACCTGCCTGCTTATTAAACCACCAGCTTCTGACTTTTAATCCTCAGAGGAGATGTCCTGGGCTATTGCCAGCAGTTTCGGTGAGGCACTGATTCAGCACAATTGCTACATGTCTAAATAAAATCACACGTGTGGGTGGTCACACCGACTTTCCGGGTGAGACTGTGAACAACTCACAGCCCCGGTTCAGCACAAGGACCTGAGTGTCTGCTCAAAGTCCCCCTGCCTGCCGTGGGACTTGGCATATATTTGATATTAAGCACAAACATGTATGAAGTATCAGAATCAAATCCATGAGGCAGCACAGACAGTGCAGCACCTTGCACCTCTGAGTGCAATGTATGTGCTGCAGTGAACATCACAATGTAAACAGCAAGAACTTTTGTGGGGACCTGTAACTGCAGAACAGTATCCTGCATTCATTTTAAAGATGGATTGAATCTATAATTTTGAAGCCTTCATATGTTTTCTGTTAATGGCTTATGGTCTCAAACAGTTTTTATTCACTGGTATTTAGGAAAAAAATGTTGCATGTAGTCTTTAAGAAAAGTAGCTCATTCTCTGACACATGGGAAACTGATTATTTTCAGGTTTTATTGTGGGGGTTGTATGTCTACCATTGACTGGAAATACTGGAAAGGGTGTAATTTGGAAGTGATTTTAATTTTTATTTATGAAAAAGTTTGATTCTGTGAAAGGGCTAGATGGCATTTTGAAAAGATGTTTTCGCTGTAAATCCATTGCTGTGAGCTCGGCTGAAAGTGTTTGGTTTTGGACTTTGCAATGGTTTTTATGCACAGTTTTACGCAAGTAACTTGAATCCAAATTAAACATATTGAAGTTACTTCTGTGTGCGCTACATTTTGTGACGGTAATGTTAGGATGTTTCTTTTGTTAGCTCATGTAAAAGTTAATAGCTGGGCTTTGCCAAGTTTAGAGTAGGGTAATGATTTTTTTCTGCCTGTGTGTTTGTGTTTTTTACTGGAGCTGGCATCCCCATCAGCTTAAGTAGTGGAAAAGTTTGTGCCTGACACTTACAACCTTTTGTAGGTAGAGACGGGGTCTGTTTGTTCCCCATGCATGTGTTCCATCACCAGTGGTGAGAGTCTGTAGCAGTGCCCACAGAAACACTCACTGCTAAGGGTGACTCAAGAGCTCCCTTTCCAGCTCCCTCTTGCTTCCCAGCTCCACATGGGCCCGCCCTGCCCGGGGGCTGGAAGGATGGAGCTTCTCACCAGCATCACTGACTTTTACAATTGGCTCCAACTGTCCAGAACTTCACTAAATAATCATAGATGTGTAGGATCTCTAGTGCTTTGTCTGGAGCATTTTAAAGTAGGCTTCTGTGAATGAATTAATTTTCTGTGTTTGCAGCTGAAGAGTGCAGGGCAGGTGCTGTGCCACCACACAGCCATATTAGGTAATTCATGGATGCAGGGGTGTTATTCTGGATGGTGCTAACATGTGGGTGGCTTTCACATCCTTATCTTTCTACTAAATCCTTATATGATGAAGTGCCTGAGTGCTCTCCATTGAGTTTGTCATCAAATGCTCCAAGTTACAAACCAAACTGACACCTCAGCAAGCCTTTCAACCAAGTAGCAACAGCCAAGTGTCAGCAACCCTAAAACAAAAGATATATATGCAGATATACAGATATATATCTGCACCTAACAAAGTCCTGATTAACATTGCAGAATCACTGTGGGCAATGGCAGCCCTTCATGTGCTTTCAGTGGAGCCAGCCTCTTCTCTCTGCTGAGGACTGGATTCATAGCTAAAGGAAAGAATCTTTTCAATGTTGAGGTTGACTGGTGGAGTTTTGCTGCTCCTTAAGGAATCTGATTTTCATGGCTAATGAAATTGTTGAGGTACTCACTTACTTAAAATATTATCTAATGATGTGATGTCATATTTTCACCTGATGCTTTATTAGCAAGAAATTTGTGGCATTTGGGATAGAGCTGCTTCTTTTCGTTAACCTATATGAGCACCCTGAGACTACACAGCTGAAAATTACCCAGGGTTTTTTGTCTTGTTCAGGTTATTTTTACAGGTTGTTTTTTACTGTTTTTCTGTTGCTTCAGCACAGTTAAATTCTGATGTAGTCCAGTACTGCAGAGAAGAATCAGTATATAGTAGCCAAAGCGTTAAGCAAGGCAGGATGGTTTAATACTAGAACAACTTGGATCTGAGTACAGAATAGTTAGAAATGCTGAGGGTTACAGCCTTTTTTATCTAGCCAGTATTTTCCACAATATTTATGGGAGCTTCCTTGATGAATTTAGGTTATGATGGATAGTAAAGCAAACTCACTGGAGATTGTTTTATTAACTCTGTTATTGCACTTTTCATATAGAATAGAGATTTGTCCTGATTTCCAATTGATCTCTGCCCATCATGCTGAGATTTTTCTGTTAATATAGGCTTAAAAATAGCTAATTTTTTCAGTGCAGATAGAAAAACCAAACAGAAATTAATTGAGAAAAAATGCTTCCAAAGATATAGTTTGGGGTCGTGCACATGTGCTACAAGAAATGTGATTGCTGAAATCTTTGTGTTAGTAAGGGGGGAAAATGAAAGCTCCTTTTATTTTATTTTTCTCAAGTCTTCTATCATTAAAATCTGGTTCTAACAGCAGAATACTTCTCTTTTTCATGTGTTTTGAAAAGCAGCTACACCATGTATCAAAGCCATCAGTCCAAGTGAAGGATGGACTACAGGAGGTGCCACTGTCATCATCATAGGAGACAATTTCTTTGATGGGTTACAGGTCATATTCGGCACCATGCTGGTTTGGAGTGAGGTAGGTGTTGTCTGAACGGTAATGTCTAATAGCTTTGTGTAGCTTATAGCAAGCCTGTCCTCTTTCTATGCCACATGCTAAATCAGCAACAAATGTTTAGATGTAAATCCTTTCCTCAGTTTTACGAAAATAATTAGTCAAATTTACCTGTGGCAGAAATCCATTATAGCCAGGGGATTTGCATCTCCTCTCACTGGCCCAGAATCTAGCTCAGTGTCTTTTATTCCAAGAAAAGAGAAGGATAAATGCCTGTGTGAATAATTCTGCATTTAGCACTACAATAGCTAAGGGCCCACAGGAAACAAACGTTTAGGTGATCTTGCTTTCGAGGGAAACTGGCTGCTTGTAGCTGCAGCTCAATGAGGAGGAGATTGCAGAAATCCAGCACCTCTGAATAGCATATCCCTAAAGTGTAGGCACTTGGTGTTAAGTATCATTTTTCTGATAGCAACCAAATACACAATATTGTATCCACAGTGGAAAATACAGACTTGACATACCTAGCAGAGGCCTCTGTAGTTTCACAGTAAACCTTTTTTGTTTCTTACCCACTTTATGCTTTTCCTCCTGGTTTCTTAAATCCGCTCTTCTCCTGGCACATAATTAAACATGAAATCTAGTATTCCCCAAAAACCCCTGGAAAGCTAAAACCCAGGCACCATCACCCAAACAGCTACTTCCATTGCACAGGGCTGAAGAAGTCGGGGCAGAGTTCTCACTGGCTTCACTGGCACAGGAAGGCAGCTCCAAGAAAGGGTTTACATTTTGTATTTATGGCTTTCCAAGAGGGTTTTGGAGGTTTTATAAGAAATCACTATTTTCATGAATTGAATAATGAAATAAACACACTAACAAACCAGCATCTCCAAAATAGCTATACAATGCTTACCCAGTGGCATAAGGATCTTTTGATGCTTTGCCTTATATCCTATAATATTAAATCAACATTATAGCTTAATTCATATCCAGCACGTTCCCACTACTGATTCTGTTGCACATATGGCAGCATTTTTTCCATATGAAGAGTATTCTCTCATGTCCTTCATGGGCTTCACTGTTCTCTCTCTCTCATCCTTCCACTTGAGGACAAGTGTGGATGAAAGGGCATTCCAGAAAAGGAGATATATTAAATGAGCCCTATTCTGAAGCCCTTATGTGATCATGAAAGTGCCCCCTGGGCCCAGCGTAAGCATTTTGTGTGTTAGGATTGAAGCTATTATGGCTACAGACGTTTAATAGGGAAAGGTGAAGAGGCTGTGAGGAAAGTGCTCTGATTTTGGTACGGTAGAATTGAATCTTTCATTATAAATCTTGATTCTATTTATTAGTGGAAGCCATTAATTGGCAATTTCTAATCTCCAGAGGGTGAGCGCTGGTCAAAACAGTGTTGGTGATGGTTGCAAGGCCTTGTCATAAAATTAATAATGTTAGAGGGGGTCCAGACCAAAGTCAATCTGTTTGTTGTGAATGCTGTAACAGGCTGCAAGTTGCCTTTGAGTGCAAACTATTTCACTGTCTCTCCCTTACAGAATTGCTTCTCAGTTTCATAACCTAGGAGAGCAATAGAAAATCCTATAGGGGAAAAAAATTATTTCTAAAACAAGCCAACAGACATGATAAACAAGTGCAGAAATGCATGAGCTGAGTGATCCCTAAACAATAGTGATCTATAAATAATTCAAATTACACATAGTAGCCACCTATGAAGTACAAAATAAATTCTTTCATTTAGCTTTTCATTTCTAAAAATTCCTACTACATTTTCAGTACCCAGGAAGAATAATTTTGTTTTGCTTTGCTGTAGAATTGAACTGTCGATCTTCTGAATTTCAGTACCATTTCAGACTGGGAGCAGATTCATCCTGAGCTGCCAGTCAGGCCCAGTTTTGAGCAAACCTAGCCAGATTATTTTGTCATTGAATTTGAGAAGAATTTTCAAGTTCATCCTGTTGTTTCATGAATCCAAAGAAAACACAATTTTAACTGAGCTGCAGAAAATCCAAAACAAAACAGGATAGATGGAAACTCCAAAAGAATGAGTCTTGCAGAACATTTTACAAGGATATTTCTAGCTTCACTTTCAGTTATAATTGCAGGTGGTTTGGGGGATGAGGTCTAATATTTAAATTAAGCATCATTTTACCACAGACTTTGCATAGGACCTTGGGCAAATCACATAATCTGCTTAAAGTTCAATTCCCTTTCTCTAACATAGTAATAAGATTAGCCACCTTCTTTGGAGAGGTGCTGTGAAGATAATTATTGTAAAGGTCCTATATTACTAAGATTTTATTATAACAAAATCCATGTAAGTACCTGAGATGCATGGATATTTAAAATATAAATCCAAACACAGTTCAAAAGCAAATTAAAAAGAAAAAAAAAAAAAAAATGTTCATTTTAAGGGTGAATTTGTTACTGTCAAGCAGCATATGTTATAAATAATTTGAAATGTAAATAATATATTTTTAATTTATTTTACATGTATTCAACTTTTGTAATTGAAATATTTATATGCTTGAAATGGTGTTGGCTGTGTTAAAAAAAGGAGGTTTAAAATGGTTTCTGAAACACATATTTATTATTTAAACATATATTTTAGCTGTAAACACTCTAACATAATTACAACCTTTCTCAGCCAGGGAGAACTAAATAAAAACTTAATTTGTCACATTAATTTTGTGCAGAAGTGCAGATACCCTAAGCCAGGAGGTTCAATTAATCCTTAACTCCCTTATTACTTTATAAAAATGACTTTAAAAGCCCTTGATATTTTTAGAATACAGCAAAATGGGCCATCTAATGCCTTTTTTTCAAGAGACTTTCGTAACCGAGAGACAAACGGCATTGATATATCATGTGCACATGCTGAATCTGGACAGACAACTCCCTGCAAAGAGTCTGTTTGCCAGATAGACTCTGTCTTTCTGTTTGTCCAGTCCCCAAACAGACAGAGTTGTTATTTGCAGGTTTTTATCCAGCATCCCGAGCCTGTGCATTGTTGTAAATATTCCAAATCTGAGCTGCTGATAAAAATCCTCTGTTGTTTTTGTCTCTTATTGGGGGGCTGAAACTCCGACAGTCGAGTTTCAGGGCAAATACATGATTGTGAAGACCAAATTAGTTTCTTATAAATATTCCACAATATTTGCTTAAAATGAACTATTTCTTCAAACATTTTCCTGCCAAGAACATTCCTCCAGCTGTACAGAGTCAGCTGGAAACAACTTCTTTCTCTTTTATATTAAGAAAAGATGAAACACTGAAAAATCAGCTCTTTTACCTTTGTACAGCACAAAAACAGGACAATTTTTCTGTTTGGATTTTTTTTAAATGCTGTTGAATCAAATTCTGTGACAGTTTTTTGGTTTACTTTTTATGTTTATTATTGATTTTGGAAGTCTCTGTTTTTGTGTGCTTATTTTGGAGGTCTGACTCATTTTTAAAAAATGAGTAGGCACCCTCTTTGTGAAAACCAAGGCTTATGAAGCAGCATCGGGATGCCCAGAATTAAGGCATGCAAAGTCACTCATGATTTTTAAAAATACAGATAACTTAAGGGTGCTGTTCTTACAGAAAGTTGTCATTACCTTCCGTTGGTGGGACTTTTCTTCATTCCTGTCCTAATGGTCCTCTTCACACAGAGTGCAAGTTAAATTTATGGCTGATTGTCACCATTTCCCTAACCACAAACCAGGGCTCAAGCATGCAAAAATAAACTAGTGACTCAGATTAATGACATCTCCTTATAAAATGTCATTTTTTAAAAAAAGAAAGTAACCTGGCACTCTAAAGTGTGTGAAATGATGCTGTATCACACAAGAATGTCTAGAATATATTAGCAAACCACAGAAAGAAGCTTGTTGTACACATTCAAACCAAATGTGTTTTGCATTTTGAAGGACATGCACCTTCCTCCATTCTGAAGGTCTTTAACTCGGGTTTAACACAATCCACAGCACGTCCCAGCTGACATGTCAGAGTTGATATCAAACAGCTAGTGCAGTTCCCAAATATCAGACCAATTCACTTGAAAATCCCTTGGGAGAAAAGGTCCAGTTACTAGAGGAAGCTGGATCTGGGATTTTGGTTGGTGGGTTCATCTCCAAATCACAGGTTAACGCCTTGCTCAAGATTTACATTCAAATATGTGTTCAGAAATGTACATAACTCATATTTACAAATTCTTAGTTCTTGGCATGTTGTTGCTGCAGTTGTTATGATGTCTGTTAATACACCAAGAGTTCCCACCTGAGGTTAGAACATAGAAATGACCACATGGGATCAGACATGGAGGTTCATCTAGCTCAGTATCTTGTGTTCAGCACTGGACAATGACAGATGTCACCAGGGTGAGCACGTAATGATGCTTTCCCAGAATGCTCTACCAGCCTCCAACAGTTTGGGGCTTAGAGGTTTCCATAAATGGTGTCTTTACTTTTAATATCCCCTGATGTTAATAGCTCACCTTTTGCAGATGCTTTACATGCAAATATGAGACAGACTGTGTCTTCATGAAGGTATGCTAGTGTGAGAAGAGAAGACATGCCTGGAAAAGGCGGATTCCCAAGGTCAGGCCACAGATTGCCAGTGTAGACAGGAAAACACACCATAATCCTGGAGTTACTGAAGTTGGACAGATTTGTTCTTGCCATAGGTGGGCCTGGAGTACTCAGACCTGTGCAGCACACATTGGAAAATAGGACAATTTGGAGAGCTGATACTGGTCCATAACACAGATCCTGGCAGCACTAGGGAATCAGAGTTCGAGACCAAAAGTGAGGGTCAGAGGGCAGGTTTTGAAGTGCAGTCACATTGTTTGTCCCTTAAAGACAATTTCTTGATATGACAGCAATATAGGGGACTCCTGGTAAGTAACCAAACTAGTCAGTTCCTTTCTATGTGCGTGAAAACTGAAGGCTGACCCAGAAGAAAGGTCTTGCTAGCTCAGTCCTATATCCCTGAGAGTGGCCACTGACAGATGCTAAGGAGAAAAAGCAAAAAGAAATATATCTATTCTCCTGGAATACCTCCCAAACTTTAGTTCTTGAGAAGAGTAAAATATATCCTAGAGTATCCTAAACCATAGGACTTCAGACATAATGTTCACCCTTTGGGAATGTGTGGGCGACATTATTGTATATTTGTGGTTTTAAACACAGTTAAACTTATTTACTTCGGAGCACAAAGGAAAACCAAACTGTTTGTGGAGAACAAACCAGGAAACTTGCTTAACTCTCCCCAGCTCTCTTTAACAATGGACCATAAATAGGTCAGACATTTCTTGGGAACTAGGGAAGATGAGTATTGGAAAATGCCACAAATTATGTTTAAAGAACATTAAAGTGGTGACAGACCAGTAAATGCTGGGAAATTCGAAGATACAACCAGAAGCTGCCTGTAAAGTTCATGCCAGAATGGGGGTGAGGGGTGCAAAGCACATGCTGATGTAGTAGGACTAGCATGTTAACCTTTACTATTAAAATCCTTGGCTGTTTTTACAAATATTTTTCCCCTAAAAATGTCATGAAACTTTTCTCATCTTGCCAGTTCACCCAGTTAACTTGAACCGCTTAAGGATGGGATTTATCTCCGCTGTTTGGCTGCCTACAGTTGAGCATCTAGTTTAAACTTGTCGTCTTGATTGACTGGAGAAAGGTAGATGCTTCCAGAGAGGAGTTCATCCCAACGTGAGAGGTGGCTAAAGCACTGGGAAGAAATTGCTATTTGGCAGTGCTTTCTGCTTCTGCCGACCTATTGAGGGTGTGTAGAGAAGTGGCCTAGACTTCAAGGCTTTGGTCAGCTCAACTGTAAGACAACTCAATTTAAGTAAAAGCAATCCTTGGAAGTTTGGGCTTGATTTTTCTCACCCAGTTGATTAATTTAGAAAAAACACAGATTTCTTTTAAAAATAAATAAGTTTCTAAATCACATTATTTCAAAGCAGATCCTGAAAATGTATTCTTTGGAGCTCACAGACAAGAAGGCATCAATTCCTAAATGACATATGACTTATGACTTCTGTGGATCTGCATAACTTTTGCAGCATTTGATGCTGGTAGTTTTGGTTTTAATCTTCAACTTGATTTAATATTAATGTTCTTGTTTTAAATATGGAGAGCTTCCTACTGTGTGTGCCATTTCCCTCAATAACACAGATGGCTCTCAGACAGACATTACTCTCCTTCTGTGCTTTTTTAGCCCTGTGCCCTAAACAAAGAACTGGTTAAAAGTCTGATTTTTTGGTAGGACCTTACTACAATTTTGAAATATTTGGTTCCTAGTAAAAGGAAGAATAAAATTAACTTTTTATTAAAAAAAAACACAACCAACATCTGTTGAAATGTATTTCCTAATTCAAGACACAATTCAACCAACAGCATAGAGCAGCTGACTGTCTCTGTAGGGTGCCTGTGGCTTTGCTCACTGTCAAGGCTGGTTATGGTCTTGGTTTCGTTTGCCTCTTGAGAAGTGTGTTAATGTGCCACAGTCAGTTAGAGAAGGATTATCCGTGTGCCAGAGCTCTATCATGGTTGCTGGGCACAATCATGTCACCTTTTCTATGTAGCTCTTTGTACTATTCTTGTGCGAGGAGTAAGAAGAGGACATTTTGGTGATGGAGAGGACAATGCTGTAGGTTGAGTGCAGCAGAGATTTGAGTTAACCTGCCATAAATCAGTGAACTCCTAGATATTAATTTGAGGGACCATGTTTTAAATCCAGTCCAGAATCCTGAAAGAGCAAAAATAGTCTAAGAGCCTGAAAAATGCAGCTCTAACCTACTCCAACTTTTTGTGTTAAGATGATCAGGATCCTCAGCCCTATTAGCAGGAAAGTTAAGTTTGTCTACTTATTACAGTGTAAATCCACATTTGCAGGAGCCCTCTCAGGTGTGTGTCAGTTTTTGCAGAGAAGACAGACTGGAAGTGATGGTTAGATGGTTATATTTGGTATATCTCTTCTAAGTGCTCTCATCATTTGTAAGGAAAGATCCAGCATCCTTCAGAAGCCAGACTTTGCATTTCTGCAGTAATCAGGTAAACCTCCACAAAATGAATAGAAAATTAAAACAGCAGCACATGATGCTTTGGCAGCGTACAGATGTCAGCTGGGAACCAGTGCATTTAAAAGCCTGCCTGGGTTTGGGCTGTGCAATGGATCTCAGCCTGGGCTAGTGAATTGCAACATACACTTTTCACACATATAACTGAGTATCTTTTATCAATCAGAATTGTTGGACACTGTCATGACCCTGGTGTTCACCTGAGCAAACATAGGCATCCTGCTGCTGTAAGCTGAAGTGATTGCATTCAACCAGGGCTAATGCTTGTACTGGGAAGGAAGTGCCTGCCATGTATGAAAACAGAAATAATGTTGTTATGGCTGAGAGGGAGAAAGCTTGTAAATATTGTAGTCACTGGCTTTTGTGTGGGTTACATCAAGATTGTATTCAAACATTGACAGGTTAATTACATGTTTCAAAGCTTGTTTACTGTGATTTGAGAGGAAAGTGTTATTAAAGAAGTGTTCAGCATCTAACAGTGTTTTTTTTCCCTTTTCTTCTTCCTTCTTAATGTTTTCCTCTAGCTGATTACTCCACACGCCATCCGCGTACAGACGCCTCCCCGACATATCCCAGGGGTTGTAGAAGTCACATTGTCCTACAAGTCTAAGCAGTTTTGCAAGGGAACGCCTGGAAGATTCATTTACACAGGTAAGGATGCTTTAGTACTAGATACAACATGGAGAA
The DNA here is from genome assembly GCA_013401335.1 of Brachypteracias leptosomus. Classification (NCBI taxonomy): domain Eukaryota; kingdom Metazoa; phylum Chordata; class Aves; order Coraciiformes; family Brachypteraciidae; genus Brachypteracias; species Brachypteracias leptosomus. Next base: position 785,698 of record VYZX01021996.1, on the reverse strand, counting down.
ATAGGGCAGGCAATATATCACTCTTGCTCGGGCTTCTGCTTTTTCCATTAAAAGCTGTACTGTATTTCATTATTTTGGGCGAGCGCGTCATTGAAGATACCAATTTAAGGTTGGATTTCAGAAACGGATGACTACAGAGATGAATCTGAAAACATACCAGTGCGAGGTTTTTGTTTGCTTATTTGTTCTCACAATGGGACCCAGGAGGGGGAAGGAGAGAAACAGATACTCCAGTACTTAGACAGAGGAAGACTGCAAGCATAAAGAGCCAGGCATACTAGTGCAATCATGAACCTGCCTTCAAGAAATGTCTTGCTAAATATCTCCATCTCATGTTGTCCGACAAGTGTTGCAACTGTTCAAAGCAGCAGCCTGTTTGCGTGCCCATCTCACCATAACTTACATGTCTCTGACTTCCAGGGAGGTGAAGTAGCTTTCACCCCAGCCAATGCTGCAGCCGTGGTGACCTGCAAGTGTGTTTTGGGGTGGCATTCCACACTGACACCGCTAAGTCGGTACAACCTGAAGAATTATTAACAAAAAACCCCCACTAGGGCATTGCAGGTGCTGTCAATGTTAAACCACTCCCAGCAGTGATAAGAATGGCCTGGGAAATAAATCAAGTAGCAGCCTAGCTTTTTAAAAAGAATGTGTGTCATTGATTCCTTGGAAGGTGTGCACGCTACAAGAATTAATGGTTTGGTCCAGGTTTTGATGTGCTTGTCCTTTTATGAGCTTGTTGTTCAACATATGCAGACAGGACTGCTTCTGTAACTGTTTGCCTGAAATGTGGTTCAACACAATCCACTGCAATTCCTTTCCCCATTCTTGATTGCCCCTGAAACTTTTAAGAATAAGATACATCATAAATACTTATGGCTATGAGGCATTCTTAATTACACTGGGCACATATATTGCTCTAGCTGTGAATGTACACACAGGGACTTGGGGCAGAGGAGAGACTTCTGTGCTCCCCCTGGGTAGCAAAGCTCTCATTTGATTTTTCTTAACACTGAGCAAGTTCAACAAAGGTGCCTTATAAAGCTTTGTTGTCTTTTCAAATAGCCTCTCCCCCAGTTGGGATTATGCACTGGGTTTCTTTAAATTGGGTCTTAGTGTTCATGTATCACCTTGCTGGCTGAGCAACAGACACTTGTGGAAGCTGTGTGTATTTATTGTGAGTGTTATGATTTCAACAATATGTGAGAAATATTGGACAATAATTCACCATAACAAAAAAGTTATTTAGGGTTTGAATGTGTGGGAACAAAAGAGAAAGAAAAGGGTCAAGTTCCAGATTGTGCAAATTGCCAGTGTATACCACATGGAAGTGTCAGCCTGAGCTCTAGACAGTTTGGCCATGAATCCTTTCCCTTCTTACTTTCTTAGCCACCATAAGTTGTGCTGCTGTCCTGCTCGTTGTCGAGTCACTGGTGTGGCTGCATCTCAGGCTAGTGAAAGGGCAAGTATGTGTGCAGGAGAAGAAGGGGAAGAAACCTGCACCCCTTAACTTTGCGAAGAAATTTTTGGGAACTTCATTTTATGATTTAAATGTAGAAATGGCTTGGACCCATTTTAGTTTTGCTTTTCAGATCATCATGAATTATCTTTTCCAGTAAAAGGGAGGGTGACAGTTCTGCCTGTCTGCCCAGCCAGCAGATGGCTGAATGTGGAAATAAGGTGTCCCTGTAGGGAGAGTGTTTCCATATATGCATTTTCAGGTTAGTGTTTAAAAGACATTATTTTTCATTCAATAAATGGAAGTTATGAAATACTAAACAACAATTGTAAGATCCAAGGTGATCCAATCCAATCCATGGACAATTCTTGTACTTATGCAGCTTTTATGGAGTTACGGTAGATACAGGAAAGCTATTGTGACTGAAAACGTACCTCACAATTTGCATTTTCCTTTTAGAGGCAGCCTGAACTTAAATGTGGCTTTTTAAAAAGGCCTAAATGAAACTAAAATAAAAACAATTAATGCATCCTGACCTTCAGAAGTGCCTTCCAGCCCTTTAAACAAAATGCAGGTTCAGTACACGCCTGCCGATTAGTTTTAGTTAATTGAAAATTATAGGATTGACCCAAGAGGAAAATTTTGTTTGCACTCCAATCACTTTTACAAATTAAGGAAAATTACCACAATTTTGTTTAGCTAAGGTTTCACACTGAGTTCACGAAATTAGCTCAGCCATCCCAACAAAGTCAGCACTTTGTTAGTGAGCACTAGAAAAAAACTAATAGTCTATGGTGTGTACAAACGAAGCATAGAAAAAGCTATGATGCTTTAGAGAACTAGGCCAAGTGTTTTTAATTAGGATTATTGGTTCATTGTAAGTTTTGAAGAACAATCAAACTAGCAGATTAGCTGTTTCTTTTAAAGCTAGAATTTCTTGCCATTCATTTTTCCCATGAGAACTTGTTTTAACTCCCACATAGCACTATTTTTTTTCTTTTCTTTTTTTTTTTTTTTTTTAACAAGGCCTGCAGGAAATGGACCAATTGGAAGTTGGGATACAGTAACATTCCCCAGCATCACTCCAGCCGATGGGAGTTTTTCACAATGTTCTTCAGTGAACTCAGTGTTCTGGAACATATTACAAAACCACAGAGGCCGAATGTTTTCTCAGAGGAGTTTGGCCTCTGGTTTTGGCCGAAAACATTTCAGCATCACTTGCTGCTTATTTACCCTGCTATTAAGAACAAGAAAAGGAGAAAGGAGAAAAAGGGGGGAAAAAAAAAAATAGAGAGAGAGTGTGAGAGAGAGAGGGAAAAAGACCTGGGGTTTGTGGGCGGTGCAGGAGTTGATCAAGCATAGTTTCCTTTCTGGTGAGAATGTCTCTGCTCGTTAATGGTCCCATTTTGTGGTCAGGTCTCATTTAGAAGAAATTATTTTTAATCAGTGTTCAACAAAATATCCCCTCAAGCCACCTGGCTGTAAACTGTTTTTTTCTTACTGTTAAGTACTTGAGTTCTCAGAAGAAAATACCCAGTGACCCATTAATTTTAGCCTTTTTTTCCTCTTTAACTGCAAATAACTTAGTAACATGATCTCTAAGTAGTCCATGTACCAGCTAGGAATCAAGGTCACATATATACAGAGAAATCCTGGCTTTTGTAAGTATTTTTGAAAGAAATAAACCAGTGTCAACCCTGTCCTCGCAAGAAAACATAACTTTTTTTATTTTCCATCTGCAATGCAAGCCATTAGCATGCACTTACAGAGCAATTTGTTCTTAGATTTTAAGCTTTTACATTCTTGAGAGAACATTATTAAAAATATGGAACTCTGAACACATATTAGAAGTCCATATTGCACGCAAATACCCAAATATGCTGGTCAGTATTTCCCTGTGTCACCCTTCATCTGAAAGTCTCTTCTGGTACTGAAGAGCACTGAATGAATTAAGCTTCATTTCACAATTTAGGAGCCAGGTATGCATTCCTACCATTACTTTAGGACTGGAGAAATTGAGATAATGGAAAAGGCCGTTTGGGATACAAATCCATAGGTAGTTTGCCAAGGTGACTTAGGGTATATATGGTTGAGTTAAATATGGGATGACAATTAGCACAGATCTGTGATATCTGGACAGGTCTTTGAGACTTTTTTTGGCTTTATTTTAATTTTAAAAAATGGATGCACCATGGACAGCATGATTTTCACAGATGAATTTTGCGATGATACTATACTGCCAGATTTGAGTGGGACTGCACGAATGTAAGTGAAAGGAGAATTTATCTCACTGCATATTGGGAAGGACATATGGAAGGTCCATAAAAATGCATTATGCTGTGTCTTCTACCACCTGCTCTGTTTAAGGTTTTGTGCTTTTGTTCCCAAACTAGAGCAAAGGACTGCATAGGGGCCAGAAGTACATGGCTTTGTTACTAAGGTTATAGGTACAACATGGGGTTAATTCAGAGTCTTGCCTGAGCAGTACCCCAAATACTGTTCCTTTTTCTGAAAATGGGTTACACGGTTGGATACAGGTTGGAATTTAGGGACTATTTTCATTTGCATTAGTCTTTCAGGGAGGCTACAGGCTAAACCATTTGTGTGCTGACAGAGTACCTAGAGAACCAGACAAGTGCCCCCCACAGTTCGTTTGGGATTTGTTATAAGCTGTTGGCTATGGTGTTTCCAGAAGTGCTATGAACAGGAATGGGTGGATGTAGGGTCAGCATAGGCTCCCAGGGCTGTGCAGTGAGTAACCCAGGTGCTGAGTGCTGATCCTCGTGGATAATTGTGACAAAGGCTGGTAAGTCAGGGTGGAGCACTGCCCAGGCTGACCAGTGTTTGCGTTACGTGCTCGGGCCATCGTGGGTAGAGCGATGTAGAAATGCCTGCACTGGGAAGGTCAGCAGATTTGATAAATTTCTGGAAAACTGCCTCTTTCTCTGAAATGTCATAGGACTTCTCAGAGAACTTTTCATTCCCCTAGTTGCTACAAAGAAGAAATAGTCTCATGTGGAAAAATCCCCACTCCAGCCTCATTTCACCCTTTATTTACTGCCGAAAACATTAGAGTCTGTGTACAAACAGGAAGAGCCTTGGAGATCACAGATGATTTGGGTAACATTTTCAAAACACTCAGTTTTAGGTGGCTTCATTTTTAGGTTTTTATCTTTAAATGCTTTAATTTACAGAAGCACAGGGGCAGTAATCTTCTGAGACTCATTCTCTTTTCATTTAAGTCAAATACTTCCAAGAATAAGAGACCAAACCTACCCATTGCCATTTAACATTTTGGTCTGTGGCCCTAGAAGCAGAAGTTTAAGTCGTGTACACAGATCTGGTCAGAAGAGCCACTTTAAAGGGGATCTCCAGTCCCTAAAGTTTCCAGCCTGGTAAACTTCAGTGATTCCTTTGCTAAGAAAATTTTCTGCTTTCAAGAATGCACCAATAACTATTAACTATGCAAAGTTCAAAAGGTACATCATCAATGAAGCAATCAGTTTTCAGAATGGAGAGTTCTGGAGTTTGTAGACTTTAAAAAAAAAAGACAAGAAAAAAAAAAGACAAAAGAAGTGGTGATAAGAGACAGACTGGCTGTCAAGAGGTTCCTGTAGCCCCACTGGAGCCTTTCTTGATCCCTGTGGGCTAGAGTTTGACCCTTACACCAGCTAACCTTGGCCGTAGCTGTGTATGTGTTCTTGAGAAATGTTAAGACCTAGTGGCAGTTATTCTCAACATCAGTAATACACAACCTCATTAGTTTTACAATGCCTCATTCATGTGTGTTTATTATTAAATCATGAACACTTAAATTGCTGATTAGTATAAATGAGGAGAGAAGGCCACCATCAACAGAACAATAAAAATAAAATTAAAAAGCCAGCATCTCTGATGCTGGCTTGGGTTTTATTCTGATGTGTTTATAAAATCTTCACCCTCAAAGATATGACGATCATTAATCTGAGATGAAATATAGAGCACATCACTTCTCCAGAAGAGTGACCAGCTATGAGATCTGGTAGCTAGCAAATGAATGCCATTTGTTTTTAACAGCAGTTTTTATCTGTCTTTCACTAGTAAATATTAATAGCAGTGATCAAATAAAAAGTATCAGATGTCTTGAAGTCAAATAGTTGCAGAGTGCTACAGAAGAACAGAACAAAAACCACAATACAAAGAAATATATAAAGTTTAAAATAAGAGCTGGTGTCTGTTCTTAAAAGCAGAAGAGCCCTGCACTGCAGGTTACACTGTGCTTTGGATGCTCAATATAAAGTCTGTTCCTGATCTCAGGGAGACTCCACAGAGGACAGAGAAGAGATGGTAAATCCTAAATATAGCACGGCCAAGTAAGGAAGAATGAAATTAAATCCTTTGCAAATATAGACTTTTACTAGGGAATTTAATTAATGTCTCTAGAAACAAGAAAAAAAAACCCCTCATAACAGTTATCTGAAAATGTCCTAATGAAGGGTTCACTGGGTTCCCCCTTCATCTTACTGTGTTCATACCCAGACTTTGCCATGGGGACACTGGAAGCATCGGGTGGTGTGAGGAGCTCAGAGATGAACCTGTCTTTGGGGTGGTGCCTTAGGCTGGAAAGGTTAAGCTGTATGCATGGCTTTCTGCTACCATAGGAGTCTACCATAGTCACTTAAGGAACTGGGTCCTTATAGCACCACTGCTGGGTCTAGGACCCTTGCAGGTAAAATACAGATGGGAAAACAAGGGCGGAATTGGCGCAATCTGTCCCTTCAAGCACCCACATGTGATGTGATCTTGGGTGTTACCTGCCTCTGAAAAGGAAAGTTACTCTCAGGAAATCTCTCTTTAGAGTTTAAGCTTGAACTAAACCCCTTCTAAGTTCCAGTCCATTAACTTAGGTGCTCTGCTGAGTCAGTGTTAACACCTGGTCTGCTTGATCTGTCTGTAAATTTAGGGAAAAAACACTTAAATGGCTGCAATTGTTTTGGAACAAGCTTTCCTAGATGAAATAACTTCAGTCTTTATTATTTGGTGGTGGACTTGGGGGTTAATATTGTTACAAAAGTGTTTGTTTTGAAGTTTGTTAGGATGTGCCCAGTGGAGTGAAGTATGGACAATTACCAGGGTTGAATATTAGAAATATTAGAGTTGTTTGGTTGGTTTGCAGAAATTCAGAAAAGGAAGCTGGGAGGAATCCTAATTGATTGCAGGGAAAAGATTGTTTCCAGATAGTGAGGACACGGTGGAGGTAGACTGGAAAATCCCTTTTGTGTGCTAATAGGAACACAAACCCCTCATATCTCTGGTCTTCCCTAAACACTGGCAGCACCATAACACACTGCAAAAACCCATCACTAAAAGTGTGCAGTGTACCTGTAGGACAGCTGCAAAATGAAAGCAATTACAGCAACAGTCAGAATAAAGCTGGCTGTGAAGGAAATATATTATTTTGCATATTTTATGTATACACTTTCCAAGAAATATGACCTTTATTTTCTAGTTAGAGGGAAGTGCAATCAGAATCTACGCAGCAAAGGGTAGCTGGATCATTAAAAAGAATATTTTCTCTGATATTAGAAGTCTAAATGGGCACTAGTCCTTATTCACAACCTTGGCTGTTTCTGTCTGCCCTGAGTTAATAAGTGATAAGGCCAAAAGAGAAATAAATCACTGAAGTCCCTGTCCAAAGAAAACATATTGACTACAGCCAAGCAAATAACAGCCCATAACCAATGGTCCCATTCATCATTCATGTAATAGGGATATAAAGTATTCTCTACCTATGAAACCATAGTGTAGGAAAAAGCCTGATAAGCCCCCAATCTAAGGTATGTGATTTGATTATTAAAGGACATGAACTGTTTGTCACATACCTTTAATCTTTAAGATGTGTTGCCATTTCTAAACTATAAATTTGTGGTAAAGGATTAGAAAGCTATTAGTGATAAAGGTATAAACTAGACTTTATAAGGATTCCTGCAATTGTCATGCAACCGTGTAGACCTTTGGAACCTTAACCTATTGAATATGATATAACATAGTTATCTGACCTTCAAAGCCAATAAACCATTTTTTGCTTCTCAAGTTCCAGAATTACTCCGTGATAAATTAACCCTCTGGGTTCACAGAATAAGCCTTGTAAATTCTTTTCTTTATCCCCACCCCAAAACCTTTAAATTTTCATGACTTTGCTTCAAAACTCTCTTATTCCAGACTGAAATTGTTAATCTTTTTTTCTTATTCTCCTGTTAGCTCATGTCAGTTGATAAGATATTATTCCCTCTTTTAAAAAAATGGCCAATAAAACAGAGAGCTGAGGTGAATTTCCAAGAAGCCTGAACTCTGTTTCTACAGGGGGCTTCACTGGCTTGTTTCTTAACATATGGGTGTTCAGATTAGACAAATGCCACAGAAATGGACAGTTTATGGTAGCGACAGTGTCTGTACTGCTTACCTTAATGCCCTTTGATCGTGTGCCCTGAGAAGAGGGACAAGGCACTATCTTTTTGCTGGTTCAGAAGCAGACTCCTCAGCTACTTGTTGCCACCAAAATATTTCATAGACAGTTAGCTGGGAATTCTGGCTGCTTGCGGGTGTATATGTACCTAACTCATCCTTCCTGTGCTTCTCATGGGGTGCAGCAGGTTTTGATTTCTGCCTGGAAGCGTGTGCAGGATTTAGTGTGTGTTGTCGACAAATGGCCACGCTGTGGGCTGGGCTGTCAGAGGTGCCCGTGCGCTCAGCGCCCTGGCTCTGGCGAGGAACTCGGAACACGAATCTAGTGCCCGGCCGCCCGAGGCACGCTCCTGCACAGCACTGCCTGCAAAACAGCCTCCTGAAGATGGGCTTAATCCTTGGAGGTGCTTGTTAGTGAAGGTTCGTTTTGCTTAGGCATTTTGTTACACGAGCTAGTGCTGTATGGCCGGCTCAGACCAGCAGTGTGGTGTGCAGTCATCGTTCCCTGGAGGCAGAACAACTTGGGCAGCCTCGCTTGCTTTGTGCTTGTACTTGCATCCCTACATGCTTATCTAGCCTGGTTAAAGCTCGCTGACAGCAATGACTACAGGGTAGATGTGCCCCAATATAGCCCATGTCTACAGATTCAGGCTTTTTTGTTAATATATAGATAAAAGGAAAATCTTGTACTTGCAGCCTTTCATCTCAGTGGATGCAAGAGCAATTTATTGCGTGGAGTGTGAAGTTCTTTGTACTTTTCTGCTGTCTTGCAAGAACTCACACAGAGTCTTCTGCTTAGTTATGAAGATATCAAGTGCATAAGTAATGTGGTCTGCTGTGGCGTCTAGGTAGAGATGCTGGAAACAGTTGAGTCCCAGTATGACTACGTGCAATCCTGGCAGCTTTTCAGCCTTGCCCAAAATGCTGCAGAGTTGCCTCCTGGTTCAGGTTGCAGTGTCTGTTGTTACTTTATTTAAAATTGGTTTGAGTATTTCTGTATGCAACATATTGTGGTCTGCAGTGCAGGCATGCCCTTGTAGGCTAGAGAGACCATCATCCAGTTGCTGATGTTGGCACAAAAGAACACTGTGGCATTCATACTACTGCATTTTTAAATCAATTCTTCCAACTTCCTTCCCCCCACCCCCCAAAAAAATCAAACTCAATAAAAAAATCTCAACCTCAATTATTTGAGGTCTGTGTATAACTCTATAACCTTCACTGAAAGGTGCTTTCCTATTGCATCTTGCCATTGGTCTGTTGTGAGCTCTGTAGTTAATTACAGAAGTATAAAACCATCATTACTTAGTTCTGCCAAGCTGAGCTTATGCAGATCTTTTATTTCACAGAGTAGGACAGAAGTTATTAAATATATTAGTACACAAACATGTTAGCAGGATGTAAATTTGGCTGTGATTTTGCAGTAGGTCAACTATTCTGCATGAACGTCTTTCATATCCACGCCAAACTTAGGCTACCAAGTACCAGATAGTTCCTGGCAATTTTCACCTTGTGGAGATAAAGAGCCTGGATTTGGACAGTTACTCTTGAAGACCTAGTCTTGCACAGTTTGCCCTAAGGTATTTGCATGACCATATCCACTGTTATTTCATCTTTCAGTGTCGTCTTTAATTTCCCTCCTCTCATTTCCCTCCTAAATGTGATTTTTTTTTCATCTTTTTTTTCCTGTTGGCATAAATTGTGGTTAACCTCTTTGAATGAAGAGTTGTGGATTTGAACTGCTCTTGCATAGCACCAGGTGTCAGCATTGGTGGTTAACAAGAGGAAACCCCATTCCCAGCAGACAGAGGGTTAATTAAAAAAAAAAAACAACACCAAAAACTAAAAAAGAGAAACCCTACACAATCGACTAAAAATGGTATTTTTTTAAGTCCCCATGGGACAGAAAATGCACATGGAAATTAAGATATTGTAACAGTCATCTAGCAAAAATCTGTTTGTTAAAACAGAAAATGGCACCAAACTCTCCATTTTAAATCTGTGAAAATTATAGAGCAAAACCGCTGAAGTCTATAAATAATTGTGAAACTAGCTGCCAATTTTTAGTACTACAGCATCTTCCAGGGTCAGCTTCATCCCTTTTCAACATAATGAAATCCTCTTTTACCTCCTCTGCATAAAGGATAGAAATCTAGTGAGCCCTAGTGACCCTCCCTTTGGAGCTTTGGGTCATGATACCCCCTTGACTCTCTCAGACATCATCTTAGAAGTGGGTGAATCACTATCAGGAAACTCTTCTCTCTGTCCTCTGTAGATGGGCTCTAAACAAGTGCTCAAATATGCACTTGGATGGCTGAAGCTGGATGAGAAGCATTATGCCCTCAGTGATCCCACATGCTAGGTGCTGCATAGAAAAGGAACTATTGCCCCAAGTATTACAATTCCATGATAGTTTCTGAAATAAATGTGCTTATTGTCCTCTTTTTTGTTCAGTTTTTGCTTATTTGTTTGGTTTTTTCCTAACTTATATCCTATTCCTAGCTTTCAGTGGGGTAATTTCCTTAGAAGGCTACAACTCATCAAATAAAAATACACAGTTTGTAAGCTCAGGCAGTTCTAGCAGCAAGCTTGTGTTTGTAAAAATTGAAAGCAAGGTCTTACTGCCAGAAGTAGCCATGAATTTATGTTGAAAGGTTGCTTATGCAAGGAAAATATTTTTTCCAAATGTAGATCTCTGCCTAGTTTCATCACTCTGGAAAGAATTCTCCCCAAAGTTCACATGCATGTTGTGCACAGCTACTAGAAGTAGTTGTTTTATTGTTGTTTCTAGAAATAGGTCTTCAAGTGGCCATCATACTGAAAAACAATAATATTTTCTCTACAGGTTTTTAATTTTGAAGTACTTTTGGTTCCCTTAAATCCTGCATTGAAATATGCATGTCATTTATTTAAAAGGAAGAGAGTGAAACATGCCTCGCCTCTTTGCCTTAGATTGTATTTTCCCTGGGTGGTTTTGTCGGCTCAGGTTCTGTTATTGATAGAGGAGCTCTCGGGGCCGTGCACAGGTCTGGCAGGTCAGGGACAGGAATGAGAATCTGCACTAGGTATCTTTTGTTCTGGAATGAAGAATTTAGTTCAGATTTCCCAAAGACAAGGCCACCGTGCACATCATTTCTTCACCAAAACTGTTCATCCTTGCATTGATTGTAAGTTCTGTTAAAAAGACAAATGAACCTTCTTTAAATTGGGGCCTAAGGGAAAGGATGGAAATAACCCCTCCCCTCTCCAATTTCCCCCATTAGACTTTTTTCACAGATGTTCATGCTGATTAGAGCTGGGAAATAAGGGTATTTCTCTGGACCATGAATATTCATTTGGTTTTTGGCAATGAATTTCCTTCAGTTTCCCTGTAGTGTTACGCTCCTTGTGAATGTTTGAACAAGTGAGTTAACTGAGACAGTCGATTTTAAGAAAAACTCAGACTGTACCTTGGAAAGTTCACATTCTATAGTGTGTATGTCTTTGCCTGAACAAAAGGAAGTCAAACTTACTGTTGGTTGTTAGGAAACACGACTGAAAACCAGCAAAGACATGTGAGGTGATGCCCTCTCTGGAGATACGCTATAAAGGGAGAATATAAACCACAAATTTGGAACAATCCACTCTTTAATGATCTATCTATAAGGATAAGGTTAATCAGAAAAACAATTTGATAAATACTTTCAGCTATTATTAAGAAAAATGCCTTTTTGGACAATTACTGAGAGGCAATGGTTTGTTATTAATTATTTGGCCCACTGTAGTACTGAAGCCCAGATCCAAAGGAGCTGCTGGACTCGCTCTTTGAGGGGTCTGTGACACTATGCTTAGACCAAATGGATGTAAGCAGAAATCTATACAATTTATAGCAGAAAATCTCGGGGATTTTTTTTTTCCTTTAAAAATTTTTAAAGTGCTATAAAACATTGAATGGAGATTACTGTACCTCCTACTGTTCAATCTTGTAATTCTGCAGTAAATGTGAGGATAGGAACTGCAGTTGCTGTGTAGGGAATGGCCAGGATCTGCTCTGCAGTCCATGAGCAGCCTTGCCAGGCAGACTGCAACAGGAATTCAGCAGAATTCTTCTGACTTCAGTGGGAATCTGCATTATCCTTTTGAATTACAACATTGTGGTCCTTGGGATCACCCAAAATTGTCATTATTTTCTGTGTAGCACGTTAATACTTACTCAGTGTGTTCTGTGGAATAATGTACACAATTTTACAATAACTATGTAATTAACTCACTTTGCTACTCCCCTCTCCAGGGAAACTCATGCTTCTATTAATGCTATTAGGAAGGTCCTATGCATAGAACAAAGAAAGTGGTGCAGCAGATGAGTTAACATGATTTGATTTGCAGATGCTTTAAACACTTAGCAGGAGACAGCTACGGAAGCTAATTAAATCACTCTAAGGTGCACAGAATTATCTGCTTCGTAAGAAACAATTTCAGTGAATTATGGTCGCTCTTTAGCTGAGGGGAAGTAAAAAGCATATTTGTTTGGAATTAAATTTCCCACGCAAAGTGCCCATCAGACCTCTCTTTCCCCATACTTCTAAAATGGTCTTTTGGAGCTAATATTTTCTAGGAACGTGAATTTTGATTTTGTAGAAGTGGTACTGCTTCCAACTTTGTTACGTAAAAATTGTCCTACTTAGCTATTGATTAGGATGTGCCTCTAAGCAGTGTCTTGAGTAAAAAATCATGTTGGTACATTCACTACTTCTCAGATACTGCATCTTATTTAGTGTACCGGAATTCCCAGTTTAAAGTAATCACAAAATTTATGGAGAAACGGATAAAAAAGGTTGTAAAATATCGATTTGGGGAAAATAATAACACAACTCATCTATAATAAGAAGAAAAATGAAGCAATAATTCAGGTGTATTGAACGGCTTGCTGCTGGAAGTATTGATCTGGTGCTTTAGTGTGCAACATCGCACCTAACATTGCAATGGGAGAACAGCACTGCATTCCCCTGCTCATTATTTCACAGACACTATTGCCTTGTTATACAGGTCCCACAGAGCTTGGACTGCTGGTAGGGAAAGAAAGGAACCCCCAAAATAACCACAAACCTGTAATACTTTAATGCTACAGTTTCCTGCTGTAACAACACACAGACATTGTGCTCCTGTGCTCCTCTTATGACAATCCTGTAGTTTGGCCTTGCTTGAGTTTTTCTGCTCTTGCTGTCTTTGCTGTATCATGTGTGTTGCCTGTGCCCTGTATAAATGTACCCCAGTGCTCTCTCTTTTGATAGCATGTAATCAGAAATGCTATAATTGAGGAAACATTCTTCCCTTAAATATTGACTTTCAGGATCCACATATAAAAAAACCTAATCTTGTTGCAGTGTTTCCTTAATAAGCAAACATTGAAAAAAGGACAGCAAAGGTCAGGGGAATTTTAAAATAAGTACCCCAACATTTCCACAGCATTAAACTCCATCATGCAACATTGCATTTCTGTTTATCTGCTGACATCTGCAAAGGTATCGCGCTTGATTGTTTGGCATAAATAATTTAGCAGCAAGAATTTTGTAATAAGCACAGATAAGATTTACCTATGCAAAAAAAAAAATTAAGAAGGAAGAAATTGTGTAAGGTAAAAAATAGTGAACTCCTGTAAGAGGGCAACATTTTAGCACTTGTGAACACAAATGTGCATCCTGCTCTGTAAGGAAGCTGCTTGCAAACTTAGTGCATCCCCCATGATCGTTACCTAGAAATATGAGCCAGACCAAATGAGCAAGTTCTGACCACATCAAACATCCTGCAAATTTCAGCTAGCATTGATCTGCAGGATTTGCCCTGGATCCTCAGCATTGTTTGGCTTGTGAGGTTTGTCCTTTTTTTCCCCTTTAAACCATACAATGAGGGAAGAGAGTGAAACTGACACTTCTGATCAAGGAATGGGGGGAAGGGAGGAAAAATGAATAGAGGAAAATAATCTATGGCCGATGCAGAGGCCAAAGAAAATTGCTTTCTGTAAACAGCAAGGCCCTGCAGTAAGACTCTTGAGCCATCGATACCGAAGTGAGCGCAGGTTGCGATGGTCACAGCATCTCACCACACGCTGCTTTCCCAGCCACAAGTTCTCCCTTCATCGGTGTGTGTTTTCCTTGGGCAACAAGGGCTAAGGAGTGAGCTGTGGCTGCAGCTCTGGGAGGGTTAAGATTCCTTTCATTTGCATGCTTGCAGGTCTACAGTGGCTCAGGAAGCAGAAAACATGCAATTGTTTTTGTAACCTAAATAACATTTCTAGTTTAGAAACCACGGGGGAAAAATCATTGTCAAGCTGGCAGGTTGAGATGACGTGATGATAAATGACTGAGGTGTGTGTTCTGACTCTGCGGGGACACATGGGGTGAAGAAAACCCCCTTCTCTTACACTCTTTGCATCTACAGTCAGTAAGAGACAATTGAAATCTGAAGACATACTCTTGCCTCTGGAAAGAGGTAGGACAGTGCTTTTCTGTTCACTGAGATAATTATTTTCTTTTGAGTCAAGGTGTTTGTGGTGTAGCATCTTTTTAAGGCACTGGCAATTCTTGTGGTTTTTCTCTGCCTTTGGTGATTACAGTCCCAGGCCAGGCAAACAACGTGTGTTATGGCTAACACAGGAAGTGACTATGGCGCAGGGTGGCAATAGAGCAGTTAAGCACTTACATCGCTTCACACATCTGGTTTTTTAAAAAACAGTTTGCAACTTACACTGTTATTGACCAATGAAAGGTTTCTTACTAAAAAAATTCCTAGGAGTTTATGTAATAAAGTTTAAATCTGCATGGAATTTACTACAGATATTTTCTCAAATTTGTGCAGTAGTTCTCTAGTAACTTATATCCCCCTAGATTTCACAAACTTGGTAATTTGAGTTTTTGCAGAAGCTTTTTTAAATTCTGAAGTACTACTTACAGTGGCAGAATTTTTGAGGGAATTTTTTTCACATAAACTCTCATAATGAATATTTGCACTAAAATTAATTTAAAATGTGGTGTCTTTTGTTTATTTACTAGTTCTTTTCAGAAGCTTTGCACACTTTTAGACATTTTAAAGAAAAGTGATAAAGGCTTCATATTTACATACATTACTTGTTAATTTTCACTATTACTGTCATTAAAGACAATGTAAATCAATTGGTATCCTTTAAGTTTCAAGAACACCCTTACTCAGAAGCAGCTAACCAGCTTGGTGAAAGTCAAGGAAACTCTTTGTGTTACTTAAATGCTTTATGAAATTAGGAATCTAATTTTCAACTTCTGCAAAGTTTCCTGGGATTTTTCTAAGAATGGTGATACCTACAGTTTTTGCAGTAAGTCAGAAAGTGAAGTTTCCATCTGGTGTTTTGATCTCACTGTCTCATTTCACAACTTTGCTGACTGATAGGCTTGGGTGGATTTAGGTCATCTCCCTGTACATCCTGAGCTAAGCCCACTCACTTCTCTGCTGGTAGCACTGGCAGGATCCCCTCTTAATGTGTGTTTTAGGCTTCTCTTACCTACTGCAGGGCATCTTCCATCTCCTCTAAAAATTCGGTTGGACCATTGTTGATGAAGGAAAGCTGGGGAGACTTTAATATGATTCAAGATCCTAATATGTGTATTGTAATTCTAGGTGTGGGTACGGTAGGTAAAGCCACACACTGATTTGAGTCCCATGTACCTCTTGGGCAAAATAAATATTGTCTCTGTCTTCTGTTGGCTCTCATTTCTACTCTTGTTTTGTTAGTTCCACGTAAGTGTTTATCCAAGCCTTTTTAATATGGTCTGAGTAGGTCTGCTTTGCATGGCACTTTGACAATTGCTGGTACCTTCTGAGAGAGCAAGATGGTTATGTACACAGCATTTTCTTATTAGAAGACTTCCTGTAACACGTGTATGCAGCTTGATTTCTTTTAAGCTCTATCTGGTAAAACAGAGGGGGAAAAGGCTAGAGCAATTGTATTGCCTTGTTAAATTGCTCAGAGCTTATTTAGATAAAGAATTACTTGGTGCTTTTCTTAGTACATTGCACGGTTGCTTTTCTTTCGCAGTCATCTTTTTTGTATTTTGTACTTTGTTATTTTGATGATGCTGAAAGGCAAAGAAACGAACTCCTCTCCATAATTCACTCCAAAGAACCTACCATCTCTTTCTATTTTCCTGTTAAAGCCAAATTGTGTGCAATTTGTAGGAAATTGAAACCACATTTTTCACTTAACTTTCCAAAATTAAAATTTATGAGGAAAAAGAAGCAATAAAGCAGTTACAATCTGGTCATCTATAATTATCTCTGTGGTTGGAGTAGTTCCACATTTAAAGAAAGCGACACAAAAAGTTTATCAAGCTTGTGTCACTATCAAAAATTTCACTTCTCCTTTTATTACTTCAGACCACAAATACTGCTGAAAACAGTGCTATGCACTTGGAAATTATCTTGGTGAAAAAGAAGTTGAGTGATCTATAAACACAAAGCTTTTCTTCTAACTGAGAAACACAGAACAATATTTGTCTTCCTTATTCATTTTAGAATATCAGTGTTCAAATAAATTTAATAAATTGTGCTCTTTAGCTGATTTAACAGAATTCATAGCAAAAAAATAATAATTTTTCTATGTATGTGTTTCACATTATTATTTTTCTTTGGCTGTTGCATTTCCCCTCTACTGCATTGCTTGCTCTTTGAGAACAATGGAAATGACAGTCCAGTGCCAGAAATCACAACTGCTCCAGCTCTAGAATGTTAGTGGCCCTTGCTTTAGTTTTCTCATTTTGCCTTTTTTGTCTCTGAATTAAAATCAAGCCAAATGATGGATGCCCATTACAATCAATTGTTTCAGACAAGCCACCAAAAGTATTGTAGGATTCATTTACATTTAATCAAATTACACTTTATTTGCAATTCAGGGAAATGAGAACTCTGCAGTAAATCAAATATTTCCTCTCCAAGGGCCCCATTCAGCAGAAAATACCCACAGTCTTCCAAGCTGGTGCCTCAATGTATGTAGCAAATCTTCCAGCGGGAGGAGAGCTTGTGCCAACAAACCATCTCTTGCAGTGTCTTCTCAACATTTTTCAGGGTTGTGACACCTACAGATTTTCCAGTGCGAATGCAGACCCTTGAACAATGAATTGTGCAGTTATTTTAGACCTGCTGACAATAGACTTGCATATCTCTTAGTTCCCCTTCATGGACCACTAAGAAATGGTTGTGAGATTTCTGGGGTCCTGGAAGTTTGTATACTGCAAGTTGAAAATTACTGGTCTTCCCTTTGTAGATCCTGTGGAAATTAATGGCAATCACTAAATATCATATTTTCTGGGGTGTTACTTGTCTCTGAAAGATTTCATAATGGCTGGAAGTAAACTAAGATTGCAAATACATAAAAAAGCATCAAACAGAACAAATTCTACTTGAAGGCAGTGGTACAGTGCTGGGCAGATGCTCAGTTTTACTCATTAACAACTTAAGGAGAAGTTAAAAAACTTTATTTGCTTTGGAATGGGAGGTAATCTTTGTCTCACATCTCCATTGTCCAACAGACAACTCTTTTACAAGGGCCCATCACAGCATAGAGTAAGGAATTTTTAATCTTGTCCCTTGTGGTTGTTCACATATTCAGTCAGCTAAAACTTGAATGATGGCAGGATCTCGGTAGCACCTGATGCTGTTAGTGACCAGACACTGCAAACTGCAGACCCACAATACTGGTGAGAATGAGCTTGTCATCCAATTGCAGAAAATATTTTATATTAAGTCTCAGACTTCTTGTATGATTTTGAATCTGTTGCTTACAGTCAGAATTTAAATTCTATTTAGACTCCTGAAAGTTCATTTAGGTGCCTGCTGGGATTTTTAAACTGGCTTAGGTACCTAAATTTTTACGGCTTTGTGGCTGTTTGTTCCCCAGCTCTAAAACTGAGATATAATGCAGGACTACTATAAATTACAGGGAATGTATGATGCCAAATAATGTGGAAAGAGCTCTTGTAGTAAGGCAAAAAAACATTGCATAGGTACCTGAAAAGAGAGTTCCTTCAATCTTTTTATTGGAAATACATCTTTGCTGGGGAAATACCCTGAAACGTAAGGGCCCCACAGCTATAATCTGATTGAAACACAGGGCTTTTAATGCTTTAAAAAAGTCCTGACTAAATCAAGTAGTGTGTTCTTTAATCCACTGGGATTGAAGAACCTAAGCAATAATAAATAATTATTTTCACGCTTAGCAGTTAAATGTAATAGAAATCAACTCTGAGCACTTTTTCAAGATACTTGAAACTGAAGTCAGCCATCTGATACTTACACCAAACTTTGATGGGTCAGTGTCCATCATACACAATTAGCTGAAGTAAGAAGAATGCTGCCTGTAAAATAATATGATATTTCCCAGTATAACAAGCTTTAAAACAGAATTGGATTACTCTCATCTCTCCCTTTCCAATAGTTTAATTTCTGAATATTTGAATATTGAACAAAAAGTACTTTTTCCTAGTTTTGTTCTGGGTGCCCAGGAGATGATGTATTTCGTTTCCTTTTATATGTGTGATTTTATTCTTGTGATAAAAACTACTGAAATAGTAGCTTTTGAAGTGGGCTATGTCTCTCATGTTGCTGGTGTAGGTAAATTGCAGAAGGAAAGAGAACGAAGGGGAATGACAGGTCTGGGTCGTCTTGAGTAGAGCAGGAGAATCCTGTGGGAATTTTTTGTCTCTCTTCTTTTGCTCATTTGTTTTTGTTTTGTGCAACAAGCAAAGTTTGGAAGAAAAAAGTAACTTAATGTTTCCCTTTGCTATTTGGAGAAAGCATCTATCGTTTGCAACTCCTGGATGTAAATATCATTGCAGTTTTTTTCCCAGCTTTGGCTGTGATGAGCTGGGATGCATCTGCCCCAGCAGTAATCTACCAGTTGCTACAGGCTGGAGGAAGGATTGTCCCCTTTCTGAGCCTCTGTGCACACGAATATACAGCATATGCAAAACTACCTGCTAGGAGATGCAGATAACACATTTTTAGCCACACCCCC